>OW285241.1:82303069-82505569 GCA_935421215.2 Melolontha melolontha
CCCCCTCTCAAACAAACTTGTTTACTAATTCGAACGATATCACCTATTGAGAACTTATTAATTCGAATAAGAATCTTAATATGATTGTAGACTGTAGAAAGTAATAGAGCTTCCTTCGATTAAGTAACATCTACAGGTTTCATACCAATTGTTCTATGTTTTGAATTGTTATCCTGATTTGCAACATTATCCAATATATCTAACCACTTATATTAATCGATTAAACTAAAATGTTTGTATAACTCTCCCTTATCGTACGAATCACTCTCTCGAAAATTGAAGCTTTTTTCACGCTAAATGTGGAGTAATGCTTATTATTGTGTTTGATCATCAAAGCTCTAAACTGTTGATTAAAGCCTTTATTTTCACGGGCATATAAGCCAAATCAACCTGCCATAAATCATCCAGATCTTTAATTTCTGTCGGTCTTCTGGGAAAGTTCTTCCAAACAGGTTTGTGTAACTCATTAACAATGTCGCCCTTTATCTTACTCATTCTTCTTCTTATGGTGTCATTTGTCGTTGCTGCTGTTGTTGTTTCTGTTCAATATCAAGTATACGTCGTTTTAAATTACTTATTTCCTTGTCGGTGTCAGATTTGTCAGACTTTGAATTATATTTCACACTATCTAAGTCTAATTTTAACTTATTAGTTGTTGCATTAATAGTTCGAATGTCAACCACTTCTGTATCTACTTCCTCTTTCAAATGAATGAATTTACTTTGAACATCTGTCAATGTATTCGGAAAACCCTCAATTTTCTTCATCGATATCCACTCGTAATTTAAACATATCGCTCATAATTTTAAACGTATTCGGTTTTCGTTTATTCAATTCATCTAATAACACAATGACACAAAATTGAACTTTCGGAATCGGAATGGGATGAAACCAAAAGAAAATGAAAGTTGACGCTCTCCATAACAAAACCCTCATGGTTTTTTTCTAGTTCAGTGATCGTTTCTTTTTTAGACGCATTTGAAGTTTGTGATTTTGGAGGGCTGTGCAGCAAGTGAAAATCATTAAAAATTTCATAAAATAATGCTTATTTATTTTTATTATCCTAGAAAGTTGTGGTATTTTGCTGTTTTTAAGGCTAAAAATTCAATTTTTGATGTTGGCTGTATTGTAAAATGTATTTTTAATAATATTACAAAGTACATTTTATTATTATCAGTACGCCACTATTACGTAGTCTGAAACTCTGACTCGGCGAAGTATGATTTTTTTTATTATTTCATTAAAGACCAACATTTTAAGCAAAACTAAGCTGTTTAAAGCCGGCGACTGACTGAAGCCGAGCGCTGTATTGTAATGTAACACGAGAATTCGCTAATCAGTCACCAAAGCGAGCGCCGAACAGAACCGCTCAAGTCGAGCAAATCGCGCTCCACTTGACTGTCGGTTTTGTGGCGAATCCCTTTGAATGTTACATTACAAGTCAGTACAGGTCGCGTCTTGTCTTCAATGTGAGCACAGTCATCGCATCTGTTAATACTAATTAGTAGTTGATATTGCGCCCAACTGCAAACGTCTATGTGCATTGCGAGTTCTATTATAATATTATTATATAATTATAATAATAATAATAATTATGTAATAATAATAATGGAGTGGTCTCAAGAGAAAATTTTGTTTTTTATTGAACTTTATCGCAATAAAGCAATATTATGGGATCCTCAGGATCCACAACACTACCATAAATTTAAAAAAACATGACGCCTGGCAGCAACTGGCTGACGAGATAAAAACAACAATAGACGAGTGCAAACGCAAAATCACAAGTTTGCTTGCTTCTCTCAGAAGGGAGAAAGCAAAAGTAACTAAAAGTGAAGGCACAGGAAAAGGTAAGACTTTTTCACTTCACAATATACTCAATCAGTGTTAATTAATTGGAAATCTTAAATTTTTATTGACATAGTAATGGTTTTTTAAAAAATTAATTTAATTTATTCTTTATTTTTAATTTATATAATTTTGCAAATAAGTATCAAATTTTTGTTTAAATTACAGGCGCCGAAGAAGTGTATAAAAGTACCTGGTTCGCATTTAAAGCCTTGGCATTTGTGCTGGATCGGAACAAGCCACGATTAACTATGGACACTGTAAGTAATTTAAGCATAATGTTCTTGCCAGGTTAGCGATCCCTCTTCTATACAAAACTGTGCAACTTCATCACGAATTTCTTTCACTGCAAGGCTAGCTCTTCTAGGTTGATTTGTCAGAGGTAAAAGCGACGTTGTCGGTTCGGTTTCTTGTCTCCAAAGCCCTGGTCTGAAGTTTCCTTCAATTTCTTCATCGAAACTTCCTGGAGGAGTGTATAAGTTAGCTGATTCCCGATTTCTTCTTAAAAAATTGTGTAGATGTGTTCTCGCAATGACCACTGAAGTAGCATTATCTGCCTCCAGTAACATAGGCTTCCTTAACACTCGAAAAACTGACGACAGTATGCCAAAAGCGTTTTCAACCACCCTTCTAGCTCTACACAGTCTATAGTTAAATATTCTCTCTCTGGTTCGTCTGCGGTGGAGTTCGGAATACACTTTCAATATATTTACAGAAAGAGGGAATGCTTCGTCAGCCACAATGTAATATGGTGTTGGTGGTCTTCCTGTTGACAATGGAACTGGTTCCGGTATATTTAAAGTATTGTTTTCCATTCCTCTGTGTAATGCGCAGCCTTTAAATACTCCGCCATCCGATATTCTTCCTTGACATCCGACATTGACGTACAGAAAGTTGTATTGTGAATCGACCAAAGCCAATAAAACAATACTGCAAAAGTTTTTATAGTTGTAAAACTCGCTTCCACTATTCATAGGAGCTTGTAAAACAACGTGTTTGCCAACGAGGGCTCCAAGACAATGTGGAAAATTCCACTGGCTGTAGAACTTATCTGCAATCCTGATCCATTCTTCAGCTGATGCTGGTATCTGTAATTTTGAATGTGATTTTTTTTTTCAGATCGAGGCTGACAATGAAATGGCAGCAAATGCGGTAGAAGAAGAGGTGGGCGCGATTACAGACGAAACGAATACAATGGGTGAAACGGCCATAAATGCAAACACGTCAAATGCCGGATCCCGTCCACCTCGTAGCAAGAAGGCAAAAAAGTCAACCGATGAAATGATGACATCAGCGTTTGACATATTAAAAAAAGCTTCCCAAAAACCCGAACCAACGCGGCCATCTGCCATTGGCGAATGTGAAAGTTTTGGGTTTTTTGTCAGCAATAAGTTGAAAAACTACACACGTTCGACGCGCAACGTTGTTCAATATCACATTTCAAATGTTTTATTTAATGCGGATCAGGGTCGCTACGATAGTGTTTGCGACAGGGTGGACTCGGGGTGTGCACACAATTATGGACAACCACATATACTTCTCTCCCACAGCTCTACACCCACATATACACCCACTCCTTCTGCACAACCATCGCTGCAAAGCCTAGAGGGAAATGCAGCATGCGACCATAGATACCTCTCAGGGACCCAAGAACAGTCAGCAGAATATATGATAGCATCTGCAATTTCACGTCCACCTCGTCCATATATATCAACACCTCTTTGTACCTTCACCACAATCCTCGTCACAAGATGCACATTCCCAGGAGGAACATACCCAAGTCAGCCAAGGATTTGATGACGAATTTGGGGATTTAATGAATTAATTGTAAGTTTACATGCATTTCAATAAATTGTTTTATTACCTTTATATTTTGTTTTAATTCCGCTGCAATAGCTTCACTGACTTCCTTGACTATAAATCCTATTCGCTGTCTTGATATTTTAAACAGGAATTGTAAGCTGGTGAAGGAGTCTCCGGAAGCGTAAAAACGCAATGTAACTGCCAATCTTTCCGTTATTGATATAGCTTTCCTGGAATTGGTATCTCGCTTTACAATTCGTGGCGCAATTAAATTAAGCAGGTATTCAAAATCCGTGGAAGACATTCGCACGAAGTTTTTATAATGTCCACTAATTTCTTGGTTTTTTGGGATACTCATTAATGTCGCGCCGCCATTTACACTTCTTCCTCTGAATAAATCTGTCTGCCACCACCGTTTTTGTCGTTTTTCTTTTAAGCAGCAATATCCCATTAAAATGAACGCAGCACTAGCCACTTCTAGGTCCGACATCTTTTCTTCTGAACGACCGAGAAAACCGATCGATGATATCGGAGCACTTTTGAGCCGAGCGTTCAAAGTGAGCATTCGCTGGACGCAAGTCACGGACTTTGTAATGTAATGCTCGATGTGAGCATTACATTACAGCGCTCGCCTTCAGTCAGTCGCCGGCTTAACAGACATGCGAACGAAACGTACTTGTTATTGTATTATATTTATTTAGATCTCTGTTTCAGTCATTGCGATCGTAGCTGTTAAAAGCGACGGTTGTTTCATTTAAAAGCGCCTTCCTACATTATTTTTTATTAATTTTTGTATTTTGGATACGAATAACATATAGCTTAGTTCAAAATGAATGAATGGCCGCGGTCACTAGACGTACTTGCTAGGTAGCAGCTAGCAAGCTGCTTGCAATCACCATGGTGACCGGTTGTCTATAATTCAAAACATGCTGCGGCGGCCATATTTGCAAGCGTAAAAATTTTGTGCTTGCTGTCGATGCAAGCAGCTAGCAAAGCGTTTTGATTGGTTTAAAATTTTAAAAGTTACGTCGTTAAACACCAGGAGTACGCTTAGTTTATGTTGTTCGTTCATTTCATTTTATTTTGTTTTGGCGAAAGGTTTTTTTTTTTTAGTATTTGTTCAGGTTTATTAAAATTTTTGTTTATTAAACGGTATTTATAGTTGAGTCAGCCATGTCTACGCAATCTTATCTGTATGAAAATACAATGTATAATATTACTGAAAGTGAGGACATACACAAATTATTATTAGAAGCTAAAAATTTCTGTAAGAGATTTACCTAAATATTGAAATATTGTTAATAATTGCAGATGATAAATATTTTCAAAATTATTTAGATAATAATTTAAATGCAACTGAGGTTTCCATCCTAAATGTGGCCATGGATGAGAAAAGAAATGGTAAGAATTCATGGGAAATAATGTACATATCAATAATTAAGATATAAAGTTGTAGATCAATTGGGAATTTTTACTTGGACGAAAGAAAATATAAAATTACTAACAACTGCGTATTTGAAGAGGAAAAAAGAATTTAGGGATCCGCGTCGAAAAAAGGTGAATCTGTGGAGAGATATCCAGAAGGAGTTCCAACAGCATGGATATGATATAAGCGAGAGTATATTGGATAAAAAATTTAGGAATATGAAGTTTCACTACAAAAAAATTGTAGATAACAATAAAAAAAACAAAAACTGGACAGGGAAGAACTAGTTGGGAATATTTTGATATATTTGAGGAAATATTTGCAGAGGACAAAACAATTAATCCTGGCCCCGTAATTTCTTCTTTTAATTCTAGTTCTCAAACAACAAAATGCCCATCACCTTCAAGTTCTATTCAAAACCACCCTACTTTGCCCGCGCCCCTACTATATATGCCTTCACATACAATATCACACAATATATCAAACCACTCCCCTTCACTTTCTACTACGTCCCAACCTATATTTATATCCCTTCCCAGTACATCTGCATCTATTGCATCATATTCTCAAAGAACTACTAATTCTTCCCATACACCCACAGATTCTACAAGTGAGAACTCTAGTATACCAGACAGCTTTTTGAACACAACAACTTCACAAAAACGAAAATGTGACAATATGAGGGCATTAAAAAGTGCAAGACAGCGAGTTGATAATATTGAAGAAAGAAGGGTGGCTGCTATCGAAAAGCTGTCTGAAGAACTCGCAGAACATAATAGAATTCAGCGGGAAAGGAATGAACTAATCAAACAAATTTACAAAATAAATTGAACTTTTTTACAAAATAAATAGTTATACACTCAAATACTGTGTTTATTTTTATTATATAATTTTATATTACAGTCATATGTTGCAAATATTGACCAATTCTTGTCTTTTTTCTTCAGCAGGCCCTCTATCATGTTGAACAGCATCCGCAACGATGCCATTATGATTTTCTATATCTATATCAATAGCATAATCATCTGCTGGATTGCCCTGCTGCAATATAAAATTGTGCAAAACAGTTGCGGCAGCAACTATTTTAATGGCTACTTCTGGATGCTTCACATTCAAATATTTTAGTCTTCGAAATTTTATTTTTAATAATCCAAAAGCTCTTTCTATTGTAGAACGAACGCTTGATAATTTCCTATTAAACGTGTATTGTGCTTCTGTTAGATGGCCATTATCCTGATAAGGTTTCATCAAATTTATTAGTAATGGATAAGCAGAATCTCCAATTATATGTTTATCTACAGGTAATAGTGGATTATCATTTGTAAGTCTCTCATATAATGGGCTTAACCGGAAAACTCTAGCATTATGCATTCTACCAGGTTGTCCAACATTTACGTCTATAAATTTTGCTTTGTCATCACATACCCCTATAATTTAATTTCAAAAATATTACTAGTTATAACAAACCTTGTAGAATTATGGAATGGTGCTGCTTTCTATTATAATAATCGATGGCATTCCCTTCTGGTTGCTTTATTGGAATGTGACAACCATCAATCACACCAACAGTACCAGGAATTCCTCGAGAGCGTTTTGAAAAACCTTAAAAGAAAGTTTAGCAACATTCTAATAAATGTCATGTTGAACTTACATTAATGGTATGGATATGATTCTGAGGCCATCGGATGTATTCACCCATCAATTGGCAAATCAAATTGACGATCTCATAAAAGATTTTGTGCCCTGAACTTTTTGGTAGGCCAAATCGGTCACTGGCCGCTAAAAAACTTTCAGGCTTGCTTAGTAACCAAATAGAAAACAACATTTTCTTTTCTAAAGGTATAATTCTGTGATTTTCTTCATCGACATTTCCTATTTGTTTGAGCAGTATCCAAAAACGAAATACATAAATGAAGTCTTTAATAATTATGGCCTGGAATTTAAGAACTAATGAGACTCTATATAACTCTATATAAGACTCTATATAACAACATAGTTACCTCAAATGTTTGACGAGACATTCTAAAATGTTCGCTAAATTGGAAATCTGTATAATTTGGCACCGTCACTTCATAATAGTTTTGGTTTCTTATAACCTCATTTTGGTCACGTTCTCGGATGTCTCCATTATACGGGTCGACCAAATCTAGCGCCAAATGGACAATACCGTCAACATTCAAGTCGTTTTCATTTAATATAAAATCCATCAACAAATTATTATTTTCCATTTTACTTTTTGAATGTTGAATGTTCGTAGTTTTTGACAGTACAAGTAAACACAAATGAAAATAACCAATCAACAACGAAGGTGTAACGCCAACGTTTAGTTCTAAAGCAGAGCGTTCACGAACATATATTGCCAACGCAACCTGATTGCGCTAGCAAGCATAAGCGGCTATTTTCTAGTGACCGCGGCCATTGTTTGCAGGATTTAAAATTTTATTGTTATGTTTGTGGAAAATATAACACACGAAAAAATTTGGTACCAAAATATGAGAGGATGAAAAAGTTGTATTTGCAGTATTTTGGAATAGAGCTTATTGAAAATGTAGATTGGGTACCTGAAAAAGTTTGCAGAACTTGCAATAATTCTTTAACGGCGTGGTCACAAAACAAAAGGAAGTCCATGCAGTTTGGTGTTCCAATGATATGGTACAATCCAGGTTATTTTTTTGTAAATGTATTTTATAGCATATATGTTTAGCATTTTTATCTTTTCAGGTGAACACGATCAATCACAGTGTTATGTGTGTTTAAATAGTATTAAAGGAAGAAACAGAAAAAATAGAGGAGGTATGGTTTATGTTGGTACAAAATACGTTGAATTACCAAAACTACATACAGAGTTTATTCCAATACCAAAACCAGGAAGTCCATATTTAACTTCCGTACTATCTACAAATGTTGCAGAGACAATTGGACATGATCCAATTGAGCCTTCTGAGTTTACCAATCGTATGATACCAATATCACAAAACTGGTTAGATGAAGTAGTGAAACACGTGAATATGTCGAAGTGTGATTCAGAGTATGTTGCACGTAAACTAAAACAAAACAATTTACTACAACCTGGTGTAAGAGTAACTACTTATCGTAATCGTCAAGAAGTATTTCAAGACTATTTCTCTGTCAACTAAGAAAATACATTCGTTTACTGTAATGATATTGAAAAACTTATGGCAGAAATGGGTATGAAGTATTTTCCTCAGAAATGGAGATTATTTATAGATTCTTCAAAAAGCAGTATGAAAGCAGTTTTATTATACCACAATAACAAAAAATCGAGCATACAATTTGAACACTAAAAAAACCTACGAATCAGTAAAATATCTACTGGAATCGGTGAACTATGAGAAGCATAAATGGCGTTTATGCTGTGATTTGAAAATGGTGGCCTTACTTTGTGGTTTACAAGGTGGCTATACGAAAAACATGTGCTTTATATGCTTGTGGAACACGTTACAAAGGAAACCAATACCGAAAAAGTGACTGGGAAAAGAGAGACTTTTTCGTGTTGGAACAGCTAATGTTATCCATGAACCTCTTGTACCAACAAATAAAGTATTGCTACCACCACTTCATATTAAATTGGGTCTTTCAAAAATTTTGTAAAAGTGCTTTCAGTGGATGGACCAGCTTTTACTACTTTAAGATCTACATTTCCACGACTCAGTGCTAGCAAAGTAAGAGAAGGTATTGTATACAAATAAAACAAATAATTCAAAAAAATGTATTTACAATATTTTTTTTTCTAATTTTACAGGTATGTTTAATGGTCCAGACATTAGAAGATTGATGAAAAGTAATGAATTTGATCATTCTTTGGATCAAAATGAATTAGTTGCATGGAATGCAATCAAAGGCGTAATTGGGAACGTTCTTGGTAAAAAACGAGAAGCAGATAGTAAACAGAGAGTTAAACGTCTCTTGCAAGGCCTTTGATGAACTTGGTGTGAAAATGTCTTTAAAAATTAATTTTCTCCATCACTATATGGATTCGTTTGAAAACCAACTTTCCACCGAGTCTGATGAGCAAGGTGAACGTTTTCACCAAATAGCTCTAACCATGAAAACTAGATATAGAGGAAAGAAGCTAGATTCTAGGGTAGGAGATTTATGCCGGTGGTTAAAGTGAACCACCGATGAAGAGGATACTGACGATGAATAACAACTATACACAGATCCACAATCTACTGCTTTTGGAGCGTTTGGTACTTTAAACATGGAAATTCACATCATCATCATCACTATGATTTAGCGGATCCAAAAAGACAAAAATATTATTAAGATAAATAACCATTTTTTTAATAATAACGTACTGATAATAATAAAATGTACTTTGTAATATTATTATAAATATATTTTACAATACAGCCAACATCAAAAATTGATTTTTTAGCCTCAAAAAAGTAAGAAAATCGTTTTTTCTATGAAAATCTAGCAAAAATAGCAAAATTTGCATGACAGCGCCATCTAGCGTTAGTTTCTTGTAAAAATAAATATCAAAAAAGGATTCCTCGACCCCAAAAACAGTAAAATACCACAACTTTCTAGGATAATAAAAATAAATAAGCATTATTTTATGAATTTTTTTATGATTTTCACTTGCTACACAGCCCTCCAAAATCACAAACTTCAAATGCGTGTAAAAAAAAAAACGATCACTGAACTAGAAAAAACCCATGAGGGTTTTGTTATGGAGAGCGTCAACTTTCATTTTCTTTTGGTTTCATCCCATTCCGATTTTGGTTGTTGCACAGTGTAATTATTATATTACTAGCTGTACCCTGCGCGCGTTGCTACGCCACCAACTAAAATAAATTTGAAGGAAAGGCATTACACAAATATTCAATTCATTTTGAGTCATTTTATTGATTTTGTTCATTTTGAAAAAATTGTGACAATGCAGCGTTTCGTTTCAATTCGATATTTATTGAAGTGCTGTGGGATACACAATATTTCTTGTTTTTCCATCTGGTGCGTAAACGAATAAATCAGGTTTTCCGACGCGTGACCAGGCCACATAGAGCTGCCCATGTGCGAAGCATGGATTTTCCAAATTTAATCCGCACACTTGCAACGATTGTCCTTGTGCTCTGTTGATTTGATAGTCATTGCGAAAGCGAGTCGCACCGGGAACTGCAAACGTTTGAATTCGAATGGCATATCTGTCGGGATCATTGGGATACGTGGCAACAGTACGTCTTCACCTTTGAATTTTCCAGTCAAAATTGTTGCCTCGATAACATTGTTCATCATTTTCTTGACTGAGAGTCTGGTTCCGTTGCAAAGTCGTGGTGGATTTATGTTTCGAAGAAGAATGATGGGTACGCCAATTTTCAATGTAAGAACGTGCGGTGGCATGCCTGGCAAATCAAGCGAATTCAAGAATTCAGTTGGATAGTTGACAACTTCGTCTGGATTCACCACAGTATCGATGTACTTATATGTTGTCGTTACGCCGGGTATTCCATTCTGAATGGTGAAGTTGATGGTATTGACATCGATGTTTTTGGCCGCTAATATAGCACGCGTACTGAGCCACTGATGATTTTTGTAGTTCTGTGCAATGTTTGGGAAAACTTTTTGCACCAATTCGTCTATGCTATTACTCCACCATACTAAATTTTGATAGGATCGAATTTCCGGTAAAATTAAAAGATTTAGAAAAAATAGAAAGACTTAATAATTTAAGTATCAATGTTTATGGTTTAGCTTTAAATTCAAAAACTAGTAAATATGATGTAGCAGGACCTATTTATTTCACCAAGAATAGGAAAGATATGCATGTTAATTTATTGTTGCTTGAGGAAGGAGCTAAATCTCATTACGTTTTAATAAAAAATCTCTCCAGATTGATTTCATCCCAAATAAGTAAAGGTCAACATAAATTACATTTATGTGATGGATGTTTAGTTTCTTTTAACTCTCTCACAGCTTTAAACCGGCATCAATCGTATGATTGTAATCATGTTTGTGCAATTCTACCCTCAAATAAATCGGTTAAAAATAAATTAGGAAATATGGTACCTAATAACATTCTACAATTCAACGATTTCGATAAAAAAATGCCGGTTCCATTCGTAATATATGCAGGCTTCGAGTGTATACTTAGGCCGATTCTCTCGTGTGGCGGAGATCCATCTGTTTCGCATATACGCGAAACACATAAACATATTCCCTTCAGTTTAGCTTATAATATAGTTTGTTCTCATGATTCTACGTTAAATAAATTTGTCACTTATGCGGGGTTAGATTGTTCAACAGTATTTACAGCGCGGTTGTTAGAAGATGTTCAAACGATATACACTAAGTATTTGAAAATTATCGTTCCTGTGAAACAATTAACCGAAATTGAACGCAGTAGTTTTATTAATGCTGTTAACTGTCATATATGTGAAAAAAGTCTAAATGAAGACAAAGTGGCAGATCATTGTCATTTGACAGGTAACTTTCGAGGTGCAAGTCATTCGATATGTAATTTGAATTTCAAAATCCCCAATTATATTCCTGTGTTCTTTCATTGCCTTAGTTCATACGATAGTCACCTTTTTATAAGGGAATTATCTACTAATAAATCCGATATTTCAGTTATCCCATTTAACAAAGAAAAATATATAAGTTTTAGTAAAAGAGTTTTAGTTGATAAGTTTATAGATAAATCTAACACTGAGAAAGATGTATATATAAACTTACGTTTTTTAGATTCTTTCCGCTTCATGACATCTTCTATCGATAATCTAGCAAAAAATTTATCTACACAAGATTTTAAGCATATTAGATCAAATTATACCGATGATTTGCAATTTAATTTAACTCAACGTAAAGGCGTCTTTCCATATGAATATGTAGATACTTTTGAACGATTAAATGAGCAACTTCTACCTGCTAAGGAACGGTTTCATAATTCTCTGACTGGGGAAGATATTACCGATATGCGCAAAATGTGTGGAGAGTATTTAATTGTCGACATTTGCTGGATTATTCTAATTTATATTTAAAAACTGATGTATTATTACTGACGGACATTTTCGAAAATTTCCGTAAAATTTGTCGTGAAACATTGGATCCCGCTCACTATTTTACTAGTCCCGGCCTATCTTGGAGTGCTATGCTAAAATATACTAACATAGAATTAGAGTTACTTACTGATATAGATATGCATTATTTTATTAAGAAAAATATTAGGGGCGGGTTATCGCAAGGTACTTTAAGACATGCTACAGCTAATAACAGATATCTACCGGAATATGATGCAAGTTCTCCAACTTCTTATTTAGTATATTGGGATGCAAACAATTTGTATGGGTGGGCTATGTCACAGTATTTACCATCAGGAGGTTTCCGCTGGCTCTCAAATCTAGAAATTAAAAATTTAAACGTATTACAGATCCCTGATGATTCTGAAATTGGGTACTTTTTAGAGGTTGATATCGAGTATCCAGAAGTCTTACACGATAGACATAATGATTTACCTTTTCTTCCTGAGAAGATGACGCTACCTACATCCAAATTCTCTAATGAGAAATTAATTGCTAACTTACAAAATAAACGAAATTATGTTGTACACTATAGAAATTTAAAACAGGCTTTAAATAGCGGACTTAAAATTATAACAATTACTCGCGTTTTAGGATTTAAGCAATCTAATTGGCTTCAAAAATATATCGATCTAAATACCGGTTATCGGAAGACAGCACGAAATGATTTTGAACGGGATTTTTATAATCTTATGAATAACTCGGTTTTCGGTAAAACGATGGAAAATGTTGACAAGCGTGTAGATGTAAAATTAATATCTCATTGGGAAGATATAGGTAAAAGGCGAGGGGCCTCTAGTTTAATTTCTAAATTGAATTTTAAAAATATTAAGATTTTTTCAGAAAATTTTGTAGCGATACAAATGGAAAAATTGCGAGTTATTTACGATAAACCTATTTATATTGGTTTCTCCGTGTTGGAGCTATCTAAACTTCATATGTATGATTTCTATTATGAGCATTTGAAACGCATATATGAAGAAAACGTAAATCTGTGTTATATGGATACCGATAGTTTTATATTACAAGTTAAAGTAGATGATATTTACTGTGACATTAAAAATAATATTTCTAAATTTGATACATCCAACTTTCCGGTCAATAATGTCTTCAGCATCCCTCTACAAAATAAGGCTATTGTTGGACTGTTTAAAGATGAGAACGCGGGTAGGCTAATGAGCGAATTTGTTGGCTTGCGTTCAAAGGTTTATGCACTTAATGTTGAGGGCAGACAAGTAAAAAAATCTAAAGGTATAAAAAAAATATTGTTAGGAATGAGATCGTTCTTGAGGATTATAAAAGGTGTCTATTCGGTCTAAAGCTTCTATTTAAATCTCAAAATTTATTCAAATCGCGACTGCATGAGATTTCTTCGGTCACTCAAAATAAATTAGCTCTATCCTTTCGATGATAAGCGGTGGATTGATGTTGATGGTATACACACTCTAGCTTGGGGCCATCGCAACATCGTTGGCGAGATAACGCCTTAAGAGACAATTCAATTATATTTTGTATTACATTTACGATTCGTTGGAACATTACTATTTTTAAGCCGACAACTAATACCCCTTCCTTACATCTATGAACCTGCGCTGAGAATATCTTTCCGTCCCCCACCTAACCAGATCGAAGCTAATAGGTAAGCATGTACCGCAGAACGATTCAGTTTTAAGTTTTTATTAGTGCTGTTATGCTGCGTTATCGCAATGGTATATGGTATTTACATTTTATATTTACTAATCCATTTCTAATTTTTTTGTTCTGTTTCAGTTGACAATACGGATAATTACGACCTCTTTATCACTACCTCTCTTAAATTGAAGGAAGATGCAATCTTTCGTGAAAAGCAGCTCATCGGACAATCGACATAGCTACTTAATAAGGCAGGCACTAAATATATTACGATAGGTCTGAGTCCAGCAGCAGGCTTCGTACCCCTGATTCAAGTTTGTTCATCTAGCACACTTATCTTCTTTACTGTAGATGAGTGGGAAGAATTTTGTAAAACCGAAGGTAGCAGTCCGGAACATCATATTGAAACTAGTGCGTATAAACATATAAAAATTGTACGACTTAAAAGCCGAAATCGAACAATCGTTTTCTTCGAAAACACCTACAACAATATGTTTCATCTGATGCAGCTAATTAACCAAAAGCTGTCTGTGTTCAAGAGTACCGACTTTGTGCGATTCTACAATACAACACTGCAGGCATGCTCTCAGGTGGAAGGTGACTTACAGCATAAGATTTAGAACGTTGTTGTCTTGTCATGATACATCCTTAAATGCTATGTATATGTTAGAAATATTGTATTTACATTTTAATACTCTTCATTTCGATTACGAAGTGATGAAATTGAAAGATTAATAAAAGTATATATGTTTCTATGTGGAATAATGATTAGATCATGTTACACACAAAACTACTGGTCGATATCTGTTGAAACATGTATAGACCTGTTTTGATATATTTACTTGCATTGTAACCCTTAAATGCTCTGTATATGTTAGAATAAAAATATCGATGTATGTAATCGCTGTATATAAAAAATATATGCTGTCTAAATAAAATTCTATTTATATGTGGAATGATGTTTTATTTGAAAGTATGTCGTGTTACACACAAAACTGCGGTCGATATCTGCTAAGACATGTATAGACCTGTTTCGATATATCTACCCCGATGTATTTCGTATGATAGTAATTCCAATTTAACTTTGGTATCCGCTCGAACGCTTTCGAAGTCGTACGTGGTTTTATCGCTCAAATATATTGAGTATTAAACGGGGTAATTCATCCTAATTATGTGTAAATTAAACGCAAATTTAATGAATAATACCGCTAAATTATTTCAAGCTGTTTCCACATTTTGTAATATACTATATATATATGCGTCTCACAAAATATAAAATCCTACCCCCAGTTTGGGCTAGTGGTTAAGGTGCCTGACTTACACCTAGAAGGGCTCGGGGTCGATTCCCGACAAGGGCATTAAAAATATAGAAAAAAAAATTTTAAATAATTCTAATTCTATATACAACTTACAAAATATAAAATCCTATAAACTGAAATTGACGCTAAGATCCGCGAATACCGCGACTTGAACCGCGAAATCCGCGAATAAAACCACGAATTCCGCGAAAAATACCGCGGATCCGCGAAAATCCGCGAATAAAACCGCGAATACCTCGCGAAAAATACCGCGAATTTCACGAAAAATACCGCGGATCCGCGAATAAAATCGCGAATCCCGCGACTTAACCCTTTTAATTAATTAAGTGTGGAGGTGGCGGGCGGTCCCCATGTCGGGTAATCGAACCTACTAACATGCCTAACAGAAATTACAATAATAATAATCCTTTTAATGTAAACCGGACATGTAACCACCCTAATCATCATAATAACCAGACATACAACCCCACAAACAATCATAATACAGATAATCAACAGCAAAATAACTATAAAGCTGGATTTATAAACTTGACGTTGAAGTTCGTTGACGTTCCGCACCGCAGCAGTTGAGGTTCGCGGCTGATAAAATACGTTAAACTTATGAGTGTATTTATAAACTTCACGTTGACGTTCAGAAGACGTTGGGAGTCGTTCCTATTTCGGTCAGACATAACCAACTTTTATCTTTTGCCGTTGCAGTTCGTTGACGTAGGTAACCAACCAATGAAATTGGGCTGATCGAGTTTGCGTCGATTTCTTGTTTTATTTGACGCAAAGACGGTGACCGCTGTTAGACATGACAGTATTGGCCACTTCCCAGAGAAAATTGAAAAGCAGCTACGGTGTAGTGAGTGCCATTCACGTGTTAGGTGGCGTTGCAAGAAATGTTTTGTAACACTTTGCGTAGAAAAACAGTGCTTTGAGAAATATCATACCATATAATAGGTATTGTATTCTATGTCATGTTTTGTTCCTTGTGATGATAATATATAGTCATAGTAAAAAGAAGTAATACATTTTCAGTTATCTTGTTATAAATTACTTGATATAAATTACCTTTTTTAATACACTAAACATTTAATCTTTGTACTATCATTAGCCCAGTGTACTCATTTGAGTACGGTATCATATTTCATTCTTGAAAGTCAAAGGACCCGTTTTTTTCATTTCTACGCTTTACTAATGACCAACTAAGTAACTTAAAAAAAAGAAATAATATTTAATTGTTAGTTCAGTTTTGGTCCTTAATGGGTTAAGCGCAACTTAACTTTAAGCGGAACATTATACCACTATAATTTAAGTTGCAGTTTGTTAAGTGTAGGATTTACATTGGTAACATGAATATAACTAAATTTTTTGAGATATATTTAGGGAATTTTGTAGGTAATGATTCCTAACTGAAGTTTATTTTAAATTTGATACATATTTTTATTGATTTGTTCCTAATTTCATTGAATCAATTTGTGTTGTCAAAATTACTCCAAAAAGCAAGTGTAATACTATACCAGGTGATTCAGTTTGGTATTCGCCCACCTGTAACTTTTTTACCTTTAGAAAAAAGTATAATAAACCATATATATACGTTAATCCGATGGCAAAGCCTATTGGATGGGATCAACAATTTATCTTTGCAATGACATCTGTCAAAAAAGTGACTGTCAACTTTTTTTTTTCAAATGACACCCTGTATATTTTTTTGCACCATTTAATTTTAAGGTATTTTATTTCTAATTACAAATATGTATCACTATGATAAAATAATAAAAAACAATCACAAAAATAATAAAAGTTTATTCAGATGCGTAACATGTAGATGACGATGAAAACAATTGTTAGGAAAATTTATTTAATAATTTTAGCAAAAAAACTTAGTTCATCAAATGCTCGAAATGTGCACCGTCAAGACACATTTCAGCCCTATGTAATACCTCCTGAGTACAGACACGCAAAAGAATTTCTTGAGTCAATTGACGACATTCATGTTTTATTATATTCTGCAGATCTTCCAAATCAACTAGAGGTGTTGTATAAACCCTCTCCTTAAGATATGGCCACAGAAAGAAATCAAGTGGCGTGAGATCCGGAGATCTGGGGGGCCACTTTACTTCCACACTACGATTTCCAATCCATCTCCCAGTATAAACTTCATTTAAATAATTGGTGACAATTCTACCGCCATGAGCTGGTGCGCCGTCTTGTTGTAATATCAGATTTGATCGTATTTGTAACGGAACATCGTCCATATATTCGTATAATTCCTCCCTTAGAAATTGTAGATACCTTTCCGTCGTGAGTGTGCCTTCATAAAATTTTAGTCCAATAATTTTTCCATTAAGGATGCCACACCACACATTTATTCCCCAAACATTTTGAAAATTGGTTTCTCGAAGCCAGTAAGGATTATGTTCTGACCAATAGTGGCAATTGTGGCGATTCACTTTTCCATTGTTATGAAATCGAGATTCGTCTGACCACATGATAATATGTAAAATCCCAACTTCGTGGGCATAGTTCAGCCAGGCTATAAAGTTTACCCGTCGTAATCTCGAGGAAGCAAAGCTTGATGTACGTGAATTTTAAATGGATGCAGTTTACTATCTTTCAAAATCCGTTGAATTGACGAAAAAGAAATATCAGTTTCATCGGCTATTTGCCGAATGAATATGTGGGGATCAACACTTACTTGAGCTAAAACTGCAATTGCATTGTCTTCATTTCTTGTAGTCCTTGATCTAAAAACACTTCTCTTCTTCTTGAAACTCCCAAATGCACCCAAATTTCTTGCTAGTTTTGCAAATAATTTGTCAGATGGCAATGATCTCTCTGGATACCGTTGTTGGTATATTCGTCTAGCGACCTTACTATTTTTTTGGCATTCCCCATAGATTAAAATCATATCTAACTTCTCTTGGTTTGAATACACAGCCATTTTTTAAAGAAATTACAACTAAGTGACGCGCCGTGATATTTGTTGTTGACAGTTAAAAGTGAATTGAAATTATTGTCAAGGGTAAATATTTTTTTCCTAGAACTTACAATATCTCCACGATTTTAGTGATTAATTCTGTTACTCTATCCAAAAGTAAAGAGTGTGATACATATTTGGAATTAGAAATAAAATACCTATTAAATGTTGCAAAAAAATATACAGGGTATTTGAAAAAAGAAAGTTGACAGTCACTTTTTTGACAGATGTCATCGTAAAGATAAATTGATCATCCTATCCGATAGGCTTTACCATCGGGTTTACGAATATATATGGTTTATTATACTTTTTTCTAAAGGTAAAAAAGTTACAGGTGGGCGAATACCAAACTGAATCACCTGGTATATTGTTTATAAAATCTATATAAGTATGTACATTCATATTTCAAATATACTTAAATACATTATATTTTATATCAGACTATTTAGTTTTCCAGAAAAGTATGGAAGCACGTAGAAGGGCGGCAAATTTTACAGCTGACGAAAAGATGTCTGCACTATCTCTTATCAAAGAGTACAAACAAATAATTGAATCCAAAAGGAGTGATGCAGTGACCTGGAAAGAAAAGGAGAATGCGTGGGAAGAAATCACTACAAGATTGAATGCAAGTAATACTGTTCTTGAAAGAACAAAAGAAAATTTAAGAAAATTTTATGAAAATAAGAAGAAAGAGACAAGAAAAGCGGCTGCAAATGAAAGATTGGAGCGCTTTAAAACAGGAGGGGGGCCATCAACTTCTGCAATTAGGGACCTGAGTTTAGATTTGACCATGTCCATACTAAATACAAAGTCTGTTGTGGGATTGCCAAGTATATATGACAAAGATCTAGAAAATATACATATAAATGTTATTGAGGTAAAACTGTAATGAATTTTTATATATTATTTACAATAACTGGTGTTTTATAGGACAATGAAGAGGAAACCACTCCAGAAAATATACAGGTATGATAATATATTTATGTGCTAGAAAATGAAAAATTTCTGACCCCATTTCTGTATACAGGAAGATGAAATCTTAACATCTTACCAATTTTACGAACAAGAGATTATACTTTAGGTGATAAAATCAGATTATATTGGTGATGGTAATAAGAGAATTGTTAGTTTTCTTCTTTGTGATTGTTTAAAATATTTATATTTGTACTATTTCTTTCGCTGATAGTAATTCTGCTTTTTTAACTTTTTGCTTTGCCAGTCCTAAGCCTGGATAAAGTGTGAAGGGAGGTGGCAAACGGTTTCTTAAAAAAAATACCTTGACCATAATGACACTTTTTCAAACAAAAATTAGTAGTCCCAGTTGACGAATGCGGAATAAATCATTACCTGCGAAAAGGTCAAAAAGGTACAGGTGACGAAACAAGAAATTTTGGGTCAGGTGACGAATCACGAATTGACGAAACAAGAACGAATCGGCTGTTCTGCGACGCTTATTTCCTAATTGCGTAATTTCCAAGAACGGAGACATTCCGTGGACAGCAAGATCACCAGATCTCTCTGGGTGTGATTACTTTCTCTGGGGATACTTGAAATCACGTGTTTTTCAATCACCGACGCCTCGAAATCTCCGGGAACTTAAAGAACGGATTCGCGAAGAAATAACACGAATTCCTAGAGCCACACTTGAAAATGTGATGAATAACCTTCGCCCAAGATTGCTGGAATGTGTCGAACAAAATGGAGGACATCTTCGGAATGTTATTTTTTTTTAAATAAATGTTATTGTGTAAGTTTCAATTGGTATTGTTTAAATTAATAAATCTCCTTTTTTATATTATAATTTTATGTTATAATTGCTCTTCGGCTGTTGCAGGATTTAAAAGTGGTGTAAATAAATATTGCTTATTTGGGTAACCACTGTCTCCTATAACAATTTTTATTAATATATATATTAAATTTGTAATATTTATTCTATAAGCAAATACATACCTAATAGAACACATTGAGGGTACTGATTGTTTTCCAATTGTGCATATAATCTACTATTTGTGAATATTGTAGAATCATGTGCTGATCCTGGCCAACGCGCTACTACATTCATTATCTTTAAATTGGCATCACACACCATTTGGGTATTCAAAGAAAAATATGATTTTCTATTGCGATACAGTTCTGCATCATCACCACCTACAAGTTGCAATTATAAATGAAAATACATTTAGTTTTACTGACAATTCCCTATCATAATATTCTTGAGCTATAACTAAATATGTTAACTTGACTCTGTATATTAGATATGGGCTCTTTTACATACCGGGAGACTCAATTTTTATATGTGTGCAGTCAATTGCTCCAAATACTCTGGGAAATGATGCAATGTCGTAGAATTGCCTCTGCTTTGCTTTCAAAGATTCCACAGTATCTGGAAATTTTATAAAGCATCTACTAAGCGCAGCAATTATCCTAGAGACTCGACTTTTGATTCTCGAAACTGTAGAAACGTGCATGCCTGCAAAATCTGCAATTGCTTGTAAATGTCCACCAGTGGAATAAAATCTTAGACAAACTAACAACTGGTTCATCGGTGAAACACAGTTGTTACTAAAATTAAAGGATTGGAAAAGTTGCATTACAAGATACTTCTGATTTTAAACCTTTTTTAAGGTAAATATACCAATATACACTTACATGTCAAATGGATATTCTAATTCATGTTCAATTATCTGCAGAAATTAGAAAGCGCAATTTCTAGAGAGACGAAATCTACGCATGAAACTCAAATCGTCGTAACTATCAAAATGATTTGCACGCACGTTAATTTGTCTGGGTATTCCATAATTAATAAAATCCATGATGTGCATTTCATCTTCATCCAAAATATTATCAACTATTTGGTCCATTTCACGTAATAAATCCATGATAAATCGTAAATAATAATCCACAAACAAACTATAAAACCGTTACAAATTTAATCATGTGACAAATATTACCCGGGAAAGTTTGACGCAATCGCAGTATTGCTATTAGCAAGTTAAGCCGCAAAATAGCCAGCCCTTAAAAATTAGCAAGATAAGGGGGTACTTTAACCGACAGATCTCTCCGTAACCATGCGGTGCAACGAGTTTTAATTTTTAAGTGACACTTAACTTTTGAGTGTGAGCGGTGCAAACGGCCCTTAGAGTTTGCTGCTCTAATTTTTGTCCAAACTCGCTGTTTTTTAACACACCACCATCACTCTGTGAACCATATGCCCCTATATCAACTATAGTGAATTTATAATTTGCATCACATATGGCAAGTAACACAATACTACATTGCTTTTTATAGTTAAAATATAATGAGCCACTTTTTGCTGGTGCTTGTATTGTTACATGTTTGCCATCCATGGCTCCTATACAATGTGGAAAGTTCCATACATTATTAAACTGTCTTTCAATACTTTTCCATTCCTCTTCTGATGATGGAGTTTTTAAGTATATTTGACTAAGCACTCTCCAAATGGAATCACAAACTTCAAAAACAATTTTATGTACTGTTGTAATTCCTATATTGAATGTCCATGCAAGACTTTGCACCGTATAGCCTTGTGATAAATATCTGCAATTTAAAGAAATATGTATAATCACAATATCACAAGTGCTTACTGCAATGTTATTATCAACCGCTCCTCAGCAGAAATGCCATCTGATCTTCTTTGCTTTTTTATAGTTGGTTTTATGAAAATCATCAATTTGTCAAATGTTCTTACTGTCATTCGGGTATATTTAAAAAATTGCTCTGCATCATTTGCTTTCATGTTTAAATAATATTGGAAGTTGCCCATTATACGTCTCCTTGTTTATTGGACGTACTTTATATCGCCTTCTCCTTCTCGCTGAATCAATTTTGACCGCTGCACACAAACACAGTAAAATTACCAAACTGCCAGCCAAATATTGATTTTCGTCCATTTTAATAAATATTTTTGAATATGTCAATAGAATTCCAATTCACCGATTTCGTTCTCTAGCGTGAATGCCATGTGAATGCGTTCGTACTGATAGACAGCTGAGAATCGTCTGCGCTAAAGCTACAAAAAACATGCGCGACGGCAACGTCAACTGAACGTCAAGTTTATAAATCCACCTTTTAGTGCGAACGGCTACGGAACTGAACGGAACGTCAACGAACGTCGACGTCAAGTATATAAATCCAGCTTAATGCGTCGAATAATAATAATAACAGAAATTTTAACTCACGTCCCCAAAATATGTACAATACTAATCCTCGTCAAAATTCTAGTTATCCGCAACTGACAAGTAACAGACCATATTATAATAGTAACAATAATTTCAACCGTTTACCCAATAATCACAACAATTTCGCAAACAACTCCAACAACCATTTTTCTCGAAGGACTATGAACAGGAACAATTTTAATACAAGAGAACGTGGACATATAAATAATTACCAACGAAGACATAGATCTTTGTCACCAACATTACCAGAACCAGAATTTACCAAAAAAAAACTTCGATGGAAAAACAGGATCCATACGAAAATCCCAGGCCCAGCACAGCACAACATACAACTAAACAAAATCGACTGTGACATACCATACAACGCAAACAATATTTCATTTTACCAAAACCCCGAAGAGTTTATAACAATCTACGATAATGAGAATAAAATATTAGATTCATATAACTTACCCATAATTAATATAAAAATAGAAGAAGGCATATTTAATTGTTTGATAAATTGATAGACACCGGAGCTGAAATTTCATTAATACGGGAGAATAAGGCAAAATTAATAAACAATTATAAGGATAAGATCATCAAAATAAAAGGCACCGATATTATTGCTGCAAACAAGAAACGGATAGGAACAATAAATCAAAGAATTTCAACGGATATTTATATTAACAATCACAAATATATTATACCATTTTATATCATTGAGAAACTACAATATGATGCTATAATTGGGATCGATAACATCAAAACATTAGGAATGATCATGAATTTCGAGGAAGGCAAAATAATAATTAAAGATAATGAAATTAATTTAGATAAAACGTTAACCGAGAAGGAAAAAGAAGATTATATTAGATATAAAGAAAATAAGTTAAATGAGGTAATCAATAGTGTTATGAATAGGATAAATAAGGATAAGAAGAAGGCAAATGTATGTGATAAAAAGGAAGTAGGCTTAAATAATGATTATATAAATATTAATGATGTATATTATGGAGTGGAAGATAGGATAGCAGGTTTAGGAATGTATAATTATAAAGAAGATAATGTATTGGAGGTAAGAGAAGAAGTAAATGTAAGTAACTCAGTTAATAATTTAGAAGAGAATGAAGAATTAATTACAAATGCAGAAGATTGCAGATAAATACGTTTCCCAAAGATTAATAGAAATTTTATACAAGAACATACAATTAATTAATAATGATATAATATTTGCCAAGAACTACGAACATAAGATAAGAATCGACAAAGATGACCCGTTAACCAACAAAAACTATCCGATACCCTATTATTATCAAGAAAGAATTAACATGGAATTAAAACATTTAGAGTACACTGGAATAATAGAGAGATCAAATGCCTATTTTATAAATCCAATCGGTATTGTGAAAAATAAAGATGAATCTTTAAGAATATGTTTAGATGCACGCGCCTTAAATCAAAGAATTAAGCCGGAATTTGAAATGCCACAGAATATTGACGTTCTTCTAACAAAATGTGGAAATAAAAGAATATACAGTAAATTAGACTTAAAAAAACGCATTTTGGCTCATAAATTTAGAAAGGAATTCACGCAAATATTGTGGTTTTATAATAAACGGAGTAGTTTACCAATTTCGAGTTTGCTCTTTCAGACTAAACCTGCCGCTTTAATAAGATTCTTACATCAAATACTAGATAAGTACGAGGACTTCGCTTTACACTATCTTGACGATATTATTATATTTTCTAACAGCATTCAAGAACATTTACAACAATTATCTTAAATACTTTAAAAGAAGAAGGTATGAAATTAAACTTAGCCAAATGTCAATTTTTCAGAGAGGAAGTGAATTATTTAGGATATATAATCAACGAAAAGAACATCTTATTAGACCCTCAACGTCTAGATGAAATCAGAAATTTTCCCCGACCAAAGAATTTGAAGAACTTTAATTATTATAGAAAATTCGTATCTAATTACAGTCTACAAACTTTACCATTGTTAAATTTATTAAAGAAAGCAATAAAGTGGAATTGGACAACAGAATGCGAAACATGTTTTATTAAGCTGAAAGAAAATTTTGTGGAGAATTTAAAATTACATCATCCCGATTTCAACTTACCATTTATTGTGCGTACAGGCGCATCTCATCAAACGATAGCTGCAGAACTGGTACAGGTAAAAGAGGAGCAGGAAACACCGATATACTTTATATCTAGAACGCTGAAACCGTGCGAAATTAGATGCACTATATCAGAAAAGGAGATGTTAGCGATTGTGTTTGCCCTAACAAAATTAAAATACTATTTAATAGGAAAGAGATTCACGTTAGAAACAGATCATAAGGCACTTATTAACATCATGAGCACAAAGCTAAACAACAACTGAATCTACAGATGGACACTCATCATACAAGCTTACGAAATAGATATAAAATATAGACCAGCAAGGGAGATCACTGCAGACGTATTAACAAGAAAATGGTGAAATTAAGAAACAAAATATTAGCATAAACCTGATAGAATTACAAAAACAAGGAATATTTTCTGTTAAGCAAATAAAACAAATACAAACATCTGAGGAATTCATAGAAATTAAAGAGTTATTAAAAGAAGTGGACAATTACAAAGGGATGAAAATTAAAGACGGTTATATAGTAAAGTTAATAGGCAAAACTGAGGTATATGTTTTAAACGAATGTCATACGAAGAAATTTGCGTATTATTTACATAATTGGTATACTCATATAGGTGCACGAAAATGTTGGCTGATTTTTCGAGAAGCATTTTATTGTATCAAGGACGAGCGCATAATTAAGAGTATAAGTAAGGAATTGCCAAGTATGCGAATTAGCAAAGGACAAGAACATAACTCACAATAACATAAGTTATAATATAGTAACGTATGAAAGACTTGAACTAATTTCTATAGATTTTCTGTCAAACTTAATTCCAAGCACTAAGGGTTACAAAAATATACTAGTAATATGCGAAATTTTCTCAAAATTCATTAAATTAATACCAACCCAGCGATGTAACACTGAATCTGTACTGCAATCATTACAAGATTACTTTACTCAATATGGTACACCTAAAGCAATATTGTAAGATCATGCTACTTATTTTACTAATGAAAGATACCAAGATTTTCTTCAAAGTCGTAATGTAAAAACATATTATACATCCATCAGATATCCACAGGGTAACCCTACCGAAAGATATATTCGAGAAATACTTAAATACTTAAGAATCTTATTAAATGATAGACACAACAGATGGGCAAACATCTACAACAAATCGAATTCGTAATGAACAACACACCTAGTACAGCACATAATTACTCACCTATAACAGTATTTACCGGAGAACTTCCAGAAAGACCATGGGAAAACTAGGAACTTATCGATTTTACAGAACGTTTACAAGATGTTAGAGATAGACTTAAGAAAAGGAAAGATAAATGGAAACGTAAAAGGATGCTAGTCCAACGGAAATACAAAACGTATCAAATAGGTGATTATGTTATAGTCAAAAGATTACGAGTAACAGATCGTAAAAATAATGGTGGCTTTACACGGTCAAATAAATTCATGAATTTTGTGACCTTGAATTTATTGGAACGTGTAATACACAAAATTGTCGTGAATTTCTTGACGACAATAAATTCATGAAGAACTTGACGAATTAGAACCTGCTCTAATTTTTCGTCAATTTTTTTGGGGAATTATGGTTACAATTCGGTTTTAAAGTTACTGCCAACTTTGAATCTACTTATGTATTAGTGTTATTATATGTATTATAGGTTATCGTTCAGAATTAGTGGTTTATAAAATCGAAAAGAAATAAAGTTAAAGTAGTAAAGACATAATAATTAGAAAAGGTAAGTAAAATAAATCTTATTTTTGGAGATATATGCTTAAACAGTGACTTTGCAGATGTCATTCCATTCAAAGGATTTGGTAAAGAAACTCATAGGAGAATATGAAAAGTACCCGTCTCTCTATGATGTACAACATCCAAACTACAAAAATAAAACAATAAGACACAAATGCATCGGCAAAATAGCGAAAGCTTTATCACCATATGGACAATTAAGTGTAGATGACATAAAAAAAAAATTAATGGATTAAGAACACAGTATTTTAATGAAATAAGTAAACAGAAGAAAAGTCAAACAAGTGGGACAGGGACAGCCGACGTATACAATACAAATTGGAGGTGCTTCGAGCTGTTATGCTTTTTAAAAAATAGTGCACCTGTAAAAAAAGGTGAGTGTAATTTAAAAGCAAGCACTTCCCAGCAGAATAATACTGACATGGAAACTGTAGAATGGTAATTTTGAGTAATAAGATATCAATCAAATTTAAATTTGTATATTTTTTTTAGTAGCATGGAATTACTCTACGATGGGCCAACGGAAGAACTTAAAAATATAGAATTTCGCGACACACCATCCCCAAGTAATTACGATAATGTATCAAGTCCCTCCATGTCATACAGTGATAGAATTGAACCACCACGAAAAAAAAGAAAAATTAATGACTCAGCTGCACAGGAAGTGCTACGCAAAGCTTGTGAAGCTCTAGGACAGACTAGTCAGGAAGAAGACCACTTTCATGTTTTTGGACAGTAAGTATACAGACTTTTTATAAAAGTTGCATTTCGTGTACCTATACAATTTTAGATTAATTGCCAGTGAGTTGCGACAAATTAAAAATGCAAGAAGCGTTAACAATATAAAACGCTCTATAATGAATTTGATATATGATGCATTAGATGGTGAAGGCGAAGATCAGTAAGCACGTGTATAAAAATTGTATATTATATTATTATCAAATATATACATATATATATATATATATATATATATATATATATATATATATATATAATCAAAAATTAATTAAAATTCGGGTAAGCGGTCAATTAGAAAACTCCTTTATTAAATTACCCTATATTTCGCGACACTTTGTCGCTTCTTCTGGAGTAAAAAATGTAGAGTTAAAAAATAATAAAATTGACGTACAAAATATAAAAATGATTTAATCATTTTTATATTTTGTACGTCAATTTTGAACATTGAGACACACCGTTTACCGAAAACCTACACACACAAATAGGTACTTAAAAGCACAATCGCATCATCATCCGGCACAATTGAACTCAGTAGTGAAAACCCTAGTTCTACGATCCGAACGACTAACAGACGATGAACATAAAAACGAAGAAAGAAGAACTATTAGAAACGCTCTTCTTGATAACGGGTATTCACAAAGAACAATAGACAAAGCCAGACACAATAGAGCAGAAAAACGAGAAAGAGGAATTTACATCAAATGCCTTTCTACCATATATAAAGGGTACCACAGACAAAATCGGTAGAATACTAAGAAAACACAACATAGACACCATCTTTACAGCACAGGGAAAAATAGCCGATAAAATAGTCAACGCGAAAGATAAAATTCCACTTGAAGACCAAGGCGTTTACGAAGTGCCGTGCTCGGAATGCGAACAATCCTATGTAGGCCAGACGAACAGGCGAATAAGCGTGAGAAAAGAGGAACACATAAACGCAGTCTTCAAGAAACAAACAACATCATCTCTAGCACAACACCGCCTCCTAACGGGGCACACTATTGACTTCGAGAATACGAAGATCCTAGCGAAGAGCGAAAGTCTATCTACTAGAATTACTAGAGAAGCGATTGAAATAGAAAAGAGACCCAAAAGTCTAAACAAACGCGACGACGGCCAACGTTTACCGTACACCTGGAAGCCACTCCTAGCCGGCATGCAAATCAAGACTAATACGAAACACAACACATCGAGACAGGTACACGCCCCCACACAGGAATCACAGACACCCGGACCAATCACGCGAAGCCGTGTACGCACGACGGCAGCAGCGCAACCCCTACCTCCCATAGTGCAACATAATAGCAGACACCCGAGGACACGATCGGCAGTTACTCTTCAGCGTCAAGTGAAAGAACAACTCTAGAAAATGACGAGTGCGATCCCGTCGAGACAACAATCCTTCTCAGGATACATCTCACACGCGGCCAAGAACCCGAGAAACCATCATTTCATCATACAACCGCGAGAACATCAAAATCATCGTATATATATATATATATAATATATACATATTATAAAATAAATACAAGTTATTAATTTTAATTAACATCTTCATGCCAACCAACTGCTCCAACTCCATTTACATAATCCTTAAATTCTTCTCGTACTTCAGTTGCATAGTTTTTAGGTCGATTTGATCCATGGTGTGACAATGCATATTTAAATGTAAAGTCACTATCAAATCTTTCTTCCGCTCCCACAAAGATTGGACATTCTGTTCCCAAGAAATTATGCAGGACACAACAGCAGAGAGTTATGTCTTGAACTTTTTCGGGACTCAAATTAATTGTCGTTAAAAATATTCGGAAACGATTTGCTAGTATCCCGAACGCATTTTCAACTACTCTTCTGGCCCTACTCAATCTATAGTTGAAAATACGTTGTTCTTGGGTCATATTTCTGAATGGGTAGGGTTTCAGAATTCTTTCAGACAGTGGGAATGCTGCATCAGCAACCATAACATATGGCGTTTCCTTACTTCTGCCAGGCAAACATTTATCTTCAGGAAAATTTAAGGTTTTATGTGCCATTGCAGTAGCCAAAGAGCTTTGTTGAAATACTCCACCATCTGATACTCTTCCATTTGTTCCAACATCAACATATAAAAATTGATAATCATAGCTCACTAATGCAAGGAACACAATACTATGTTGATTTTTGTAGTTGTAGTAGGTTGATCCTGCACTCTGTGGTGCTCTAAAAACTACGTGTTTTCCATCAAGAGCTCCCAACATGTTTGGCATGTTCCACACTTCATTAAACTTTTTGGCTATGTTAAGCCACTCTGCTGCTGTTTGTGGTACCTATGTATGTAAATTAGAGTAAATCAACAAAATTTGGATGAAATGATTTACGAATGAATGTTACCTTCATATATTTGTCAACAAGAGTTTCATATATTGCTCTACACACCACAGGTACGAATAAAGAAATAGTTGACTCAGCTACTCGGAAAGAATACATTAAACTACGATAAGTTTCGCCCGTCGCTCAAAATCTTAAAGTGATTAGCAATTTATCACGTGTAGTGATAGCTTGTCTCTTCAAAGTATCTTGCTTGGCTAAACGTTCTTCAACCATATTCATTAAAATTCCGAAACATCTCTCGTCCATTCGTAAAAATGTTTTAAATTGACCAGGGTTATTTTCAAGTTCCTTATTAACTAAATTTAAGTTGCCCTTTTCTCTTTCCTGTAACCAAGGTCTCACCCACCAACGCCGTTTTGCCGAAGGTTCCTCCTGCTCTAATAAAATGTATGCAGCTACTGCTATGCTTAATAAAGCAGTACGCCGTTTTTTTCCCAATTTCTTAGCAATTTTCATATTCGTTGTACAAAAATAAATATACATACAGTTGACATAACCTACTCAACTTATGGGTACAAATACAAACAGATTGGCATTAAAAAAAGTCACTATTTTATGGTTGGCATTAACTGGTTAACTTCAATAAAATATTTGATCGTGTAATACGAGGATGTATTTTCAATAAATTCATGAACTTCTTCATGAATTTCTTCGTGAATAAATTCATGAATTTATTTGACCGTGCCACCTTAAGATCATGGGAAAATTGTTAAGACCATATCAAGGACCATACAAAATTAATCGTATCTTTGGTAATAATACTTACGAATTAACGGAAATCCAAATTTTATAAAAGGAAGATACCACATATCAATGTTGCAGGACCACTTAGCAAAGGAGGAATGAATTTTATAATAACACAATATTCAAAAAGAAAATAAGTCTAATTTACAATTTTTACAAAAAACAAGCGTTATTTTTACTACTAATGAAAAGAATCATTTGCGTATGGGTTAAAAAGAAAAGGGGAAAGATAAGATCTAAACGGTATGTTACAGCTCGAAACAAAACTTAAATGCATTTTCTTTAACTAAATAATTAATGATCAGATATAAAAATAAAACTAAAATACATTTTCTTTAACTAAATAATTAATGACTAGATAATTTGAGTTTTTTTTTTTTTAAATAAAGATAAAATAATTAAGATATATAAAATAAAAAAGGAAAAAGTTATTTTATTATTTTTTTTTAGTTACATGGCAATAATGTTTATTACAAAGTTGAATCAATAAAGTTTAGTTAACACGTTATTTAAGAATAAGTTTATCCAGTTATAAATCAATTACAAAACAATTACTAATAGTTTCCAAGAAAAGAACATTAAAATTTATACAGGATACATTCATCGATTAACCCTTAACTGTGCTAGTGGGGTCCGCGCGGACCTGGCGGTATAGTTTTCTGTTAGCATTCTTTAGAGTATTAAACAGATGGCGTTGTGGGTCAACGTAATCTTAAATTAGGTTAGTTATAAGAGACGTGTGTAGCTGTAAAGTCAACAGCTAAATTATTTTGAAAATTATAAGACCTCGAATCTTTAAAGACCCCACCAACACGTAAGTGTACAGTGAAATTATTATTAGCTCTTCAAAAACCTTACTATATAATGCATTATTTTTAGTGTATTTTTGTCAATTTTACCATGTCAATGAATGAGTGGAGTAGACCTTTGACTGAATCAGAATTAAATGAAATAGCGAATGATCCAAATTTTTATTCCGATGAAGAAAGCGCAGCTGAAGAAAACGAATTTCAAGCTAGCGATCATGAAACAAATTCAGAAGCTTCTTCAGATGGCGATGAAAGCCATTTTGATAACGATTCCGATGATAGTAATGTATTTTATGGTAAGAATAAAAATTTTAAATGGCAGAAGGCATGTAAAAGTCGTTCACGTACTCGCACTCACAATCTGATTATACATCTACCAGGCCCCAAAGGGAGAGCCAAAAATATCGATAAAAATGACATTACAGCAGTCTGGAAGTTATTTTTTACTGATAATTTGCTAGAGACCATCTTGTTGCATACAAATGTGAAAATAAGGAACAGACATGAGCAATTTCAAGTACCTCGGCCATCGTACACAGCTGAACTGGATATGATTGAACTAAACGCTTTCCTTAGTCTTTTATATCTATCAGGTGTTATGAAATCTCACGAGGATATATCTGCTTTATTTGCCAATGATGGAACTGGTCGGGATGTTTTTCGGGCTACAATGAGTGTAACTCGTTTTCTGTTTATTTTGTCATGTTTGCGATTTGATGATGCACTTACAAGAGATCAAGGAAAAGAGCATAATAAATTGGCTGCAATACAGGAATGTTGGGATATTTTTATTGCGAATTGTGAATCTTTATATACTCCAGGAGAATATCTCACCATCGATGAGATGTTGGTACCATTTCGAGGCAGATGTTCATTTAAAATGTACATGTCCAAGAAACCGGCGAAGTATGGTCTAAAAATTATGTGCCTCTGCGATGCACGTACTTTCTACCTGTGTAATGCATTTGTTTATACTGGCAAGGAAAATACAGTATCAATAGATAAAGTATCTATACCAACCCGCGACGTCCTAAAGCTCATACTTCCCATACAAAACACAAATCGGAATGTCACAACTGATAATTGGTTCTCGTCAGTCGAGTTATGTAACAAACTGAGAGAACAAGGCTTGACCCTTTTAGGAACTATAAGAATCAACAAACCGCAATTACCACTTGAGTTTAAGCCTAACAGAAGGAGACAAGTGGGTTCTACGATATTTGGACATAACAATAGCTTCATATGTGCCTAAAAAAAACCGATCGGTGTCATTGATATCTACCATGCACCACGATAAAAAAATAAACACTGAAAATGGAAAACCTGATATGATCAATGATTATAATAGGACCTAAGTTGGCGTAGATGTATTAGATCAGTTATGCGCCAATTATTCAGTAGCTAGACGTACCAGGCGTTGGCCCATGGTAATTTTTTACGCTATGATAAATATAGCAGGGTAAATAGTATGGTAGTATTGAACTGTGGGCGAGAAGAAACATTTAAAAGGCGACATTTGCTGGTAAGCCTCGGAAAAAGCCTCATTACTGCGCATATGCAACGAAGAAATCTCAGCCGATTACCGCGTGAACTGCAAACAATAATTTGCAAGCAGTTGGGTAAAGAGCTACCTACAACCTTTACGAACAATGAGCCAACACGAAAAAAGCGATGCGATCTCTGCTCCAGGGACAAAGACCGAAAGGTTAAGAGTGTATGCAAAAAATGCGGCAAACACATTTGCCCAGATCACACCAGTTTAGTTTGCAATATATGTTTTAATAACGTTTAATCGCTTATAAATATTACTGTTTGTTGTATTTCTTTAAAAAAATAAATAAGTAATGTAAACATTTTTTGTTTTTATCAACCGGAAATTGGGGTTCGGACGGACCCCACCAGCAGATAAGTGTTAGCTTATTTCACCAGCACTGTTAAAGGTTAATCATGTTTACTTTTATAATGATAACTCTTAATATGCCGAAAAAATTACTTCTTCGACGAATTTTTACTTTTGACAATGGAGATAATAATATAGTACAGCTTACATCCTCAGCATATACATAACTCAATAATTTAATATGTCCCAAGATTGTAATATCTGAAATACAATGGTATGAAAAACGTTAATAGTTAAATAAAAAGTATGTATTAACGATGTAAGATCAAAATTAGTTTTCTAAATCACGATACCGAACTAATTTGAAAATTTTTATTTGTTTATTTATTTTATTCGGTCATTTATTAATTTATCATAAGTAAAAACACAAGAGCTTTTTTTTATCGGATAAATTTCTCTTTGTAACGAAATTATTTTGCCAATCAATAATTTGACGAGAAAAACTTACATGAAAAAATCGCGAGACCGAAAGGTCGAGCGATTTTTTCAAATGTAAGTTTTTCGAGCGAAATTACTGATTGGAAAAATATTGAGTTAAAAAGAAATTTATCCGATTGAAAGAAAAGCTCGAGTGTTTTTTGGCAAGATAAATTCACGTCATAAATAAAACTTTTTAAATTGTCTCCATATTGACGATTTTGTATTTCTTGTGTATTGCGGTATTGATCTTTTGATATTTGTTGAAATTTCCCCAAACCGACTCGTACATTTTACGTTCAACGATACTTAATAGTTATTACCTGTCAGCTGCCAAAATAAATTAAGTGATGCAGGGCTACTAGATATGTAACAGGAAGAAGCATTTTTATCGGAGGAAGAAGCATTTTTATCGGTGATAAAAAGCTATGTAGGTTTTTATCGCTGTCAAAGTGACAAAAATGTCACCCGCAAATGCACATTTCTATATAGGAGTTAATTTATCATAACTAAATATCGCGAGAAATCAAGAATTTTCAAAATTAATTATGATTAAAATATCTTTGTACAAATAATTGTAAACATCATTATACATATGACTATTGGCCGAACCCTGTTTAAAATAGGCAACTGAGATCACGTGAGAGTGTATTCATAGAATGAAAATAGGCTGAAAGAGAAATATCTAACGTTGGAAACTAAAAAGACGCATATAAGAAATAACCAGAAAATTATTTTATCAAAATTGACAAAATTACCTTATTTAAATTATTCGGAATTATTGCAGAATTTTAGGAAAATATAATTAATTTTTCAACAACTTCCTATGTAGTCAGGACAACAAAAACAAAAGTTATTAATAAGAAGATTTTTGCATGTGGTGATATAGAAACGACGATTTTTGAAAGCATCTTTTAAAAAATTATTCAAAATTAATTATAAATACCTAATACAGTAATGTCCGGTTATTACGAACCCGGTTATAGCAAACTTTCGGTTATAACGAACCAGTTTGAGAAGTACGAACCAAGGTTCCATAAGAAACGTGTTAATTTTTTTCGCATATAACGAACCCGCTTATAACAAACTTTCGGATATAACGGACCTTATTTTCCATTTTGTATGTAAAAAGTTTTCGGTTATAACGAACTTATAATTAGAAAACAAGGGACTTCCCCGAGTATCTCGCCAAAAATGCAGTAGTCGATTCTAGCAGTTTGTGCAAGCAGTCGACGTCGAGTCATCAATCTGTGCTTACGCTGATTCTCAAACGTGATTTTAAGACCATGAATGACGCAGTTGCGAAGAAAAAACGTAAATCTTTTACGTTGAAAAGTAAACATGATATTGTGAAACGATTGCAACGAGGTGTCAAACAAAGCGAAATTTGTACTGAAATGGGACTAAGTAAATCAACGGTAATAAAAAACTAAATTCAGGATAATGCATGTATTAAACAAAAACTTCATTGTAGCTTGCTACAATTTGGAAGCGAAGGCAAACCATATTGAAGAGTTTCGAACAAGTACGAAACTCAAATGTGAAAAAAATCAAAAAACCTACTAAGCACGAAGTTGATCAAGGACTTTTGAAATGGTTTTCTCAGCAAAGAAGTAAAAATGTAACTATCAGCGGTGCCGTGTTGCAATCTAAAGCTGAAGATCTTGGGAGTAAATTGTTGGAAGATCCTGAATTAAAATTTAGTAGAAGTTGGATCGAAAGGTTTAAACGACACAACATCAGCAGCGGAAAAATTGTTGGAGAGGCAGCCTCAGTTAATATGGATATTGTGAATGACTGGTTGGAAAATAAGTGGCCAATAATTAGAGAAAACTTTGGAGATGAGGACATTTTTAACGGCGATGAAACGGGGTTGTTTTATAAGCTCACACCAGACAAGACATTAAGATTCAAAGGGGAGACCTGTACAGGTGGAAAGTTATCTAAAGAAAGAATTACCGTCTTGGTTGTAGTAAATTTATTGGGGACAGAGAAAAGAAAATTATTGGTGATCGAAAAGGCCAAAAACCCCCGATGTTTCAAAAATGTGGTACGATTACCAGTCAATTATAAATGTAACAGAAGAGCTTGGATGACCTCCGAAATTTTTACAAACGAACTACGAGAATGGGATGATGAATTACGTCGTAAGAAACGAAAAATCTTATTACTAGTGGACAATTGCCCGGCTCATCCGGATGTAAAAAATTTGGAGTGCATTAAGTTGGTGTTTATGCCTGCGAATACAAGTTCGAAATTGCAGCCCATGGACCAGGGTGTTATCCATAGCTTAAAAAGCAATTACCGACGATTCCTACTCTCGAAAACGATAAATTCTATTGATAATGATCAAACTAACTTCACTGTGAGTCTCTTGGATGCAATTAACTTCATCAATATGGCATGGCAAAAAGTGTCAAAGCAGACAATCGCTAATTGTTTTCGACACGGCGGATTTATCAGGCGTGAGGATGAATTTGACTCAGATGACAATCTACCATTAGTCGAATGGCTCACAAAAAATCAAGAAGAAAGTGTTAACGATGTTCAAGATGAACTCACTCTTGGTGAATATGATTTTAATGAATACGTTCACGTTGATGACAACCTTGTAAATGTGGAATTTTTGGATGATGATGCCATTGTAGCTTCTGTGTCCTCTGCAGCTAATCAGACTGACGATGAGAACGAAGAAGATGAGAACGAAGAGGAAGAAACCAAAAATAACGAAGTACCACTAGTTCCAACCACTTCAAATGCAATCCAAAATATTGAAGTCGTTCGTCATTTTCTTCAAACGCGGAATACTCCGCAACATATTCTTAATAAGCTAAGCGAAGTGGAAGTGCACATCAGAGAGATTAATCTTGCCAAAAAAAAACAAACTAAAATAAATACGTTTTTTTAGTACATAATTATATTTTCAAGTTGTTTCAGACATGTAATGTTTGTAATGTATCTTGTTATATAAAAAAAGAATAAAAATTGACTCACTCAAAATAGTGGTGTTTTTTCAAAATCATCACTTATAATGAACTTCGCTTATAACGAACCTTTTTTGCCGGTCCCTTGGAGTTCGCTATAACCGGACATTACTGTAGTATAACAAATGTGGTGTTATTAATATTAGAAAATATATTTACCTAGTTGGAAGACAGTCTTCGGCAGAAAAAGTTCTTGTTTACAATATAACAATCATTATCAAGAATATCATCGAGTCTAAACCAGTTAATTATTAAAGCAGTGGCTTAAAGACGAACCTAGATTCTTTCCGGAATATCAAGAACCATATCAAAAGGATTTTATTAACATAACCGAGTGAATAACCTCGAGAACTTGGTACGTAAGCAGTTCTACGAAGAGGATATTTTCCAGCCGTACGAGAAGTGCAACATAACTCCCAACCTTCCAGTTCCCGTTGGATATTTCCAGAACTTTCATCATATTTTAAATATACAGGGCCTGAAATCTCCATACTCTTCAAATACATCAAGTACACCAGCGAAAATAGATTCTCTTATTGTCTTAAAAGATATTAATTCATTTGTTGTTACATATTATAAAGTTATAAACTCACGTTATCTTGAGGGGCAAAATACCAATTTCAAGTAACAGTTTCTTTTAAGTATTTAATAATAATCTCTTGAATAACCTGAATTTGTTGTATTTACTTTTAACCATACGTCTACTGTATAGGCAACCTAATACAACTTGTAAGAAGAACAAGCAACCCAACTTTGATTTATGTTTGTTTTAGCATATTAAGTGCACACTGATATCTTATAGTATACTACAAACGCAGGCCTTAAAATATTGAAAATTTGTTATCAGCGGTCATGATGGAACGGTAGCCTAAGAAACATAACGTGCTGAAAATAAAATAAGAATATTATTAGAGACTGGAAAATATGCACTAAAAAGTTTGCCAAATATGCATGCAATATGCACTTATGATGTGCATTTAATTATTATGTTTTAGGAAATTAAAATTCATTTGTCGTATTTACAAATTGTATATTTATTTATTACAATAAATTGTCGTATTTACAAATTATATATTTATTTATTTCTTGCGTAGAGCTGAGGAACTGGGTACATAAATGGGTTTATCATCGACTTTGCAACAAGTTTTCAGAAATTCTTGAAATATCGGATTGTCCAATTTATGTAAAGGAATATTACAACCCACAAAAAGATTACACAAATCTTTGGAAAATGCTTCTTGTGGATTCTTCGAATTATTGAGAAAACTTTGTATCAATTTAAGAAAATTCGGTGTTTATCTACTATATTACGATAAAAATGAAGCAAATTGAAAAGAAAGTTTACGAAACAATATATGTACAACTAATAGAAATGTTGAACGTAAGGAGTTTTTATCTAAATGAAATGCTAACATAAACAAATTTCGAATATATAGTTATGTTCACGTAAACAATATAGTATATAATAGAAAGTAGACATTAGACATACTTGTAATTTTAAGAACTTGTTTAGTTTTTAACTTTTCCACGATAAGAATGACAAGGGAGACATCTCCATTAGAAAAGCCAGTTCTTTCCCTTTGAGAAAGCGAGACAACCGAGGTTACAAGGGAAAAAGGCCCAGCAAAGGAAGTCAGTCTATCTTGTACCTTTATGCTTAATGCTTGTGTACTAAGTTAGGTCGTTTATAAGTTGTAAACTTGTGAATAAACATTTTTTAAAAATCCATCAGTGATCTTTTTGAACTTAATTGGCGCTGCGAACAGGATATCCAAACGATACAATAAAATCTTTGTATCGGTAATTTTCAAATTTTTATTGGATATTCACGAACTGGGTAGAAGTGTGTTACTTTCATCACCTCCAGAAGATTCTCTCGACCCTGAAGAAATCTTCACAGAAGGCGACACGTCGTAACCACACCAAGCTCAAACAAACTCATCGTTTTGAGGATCTTCGTCGAAACACGGAATCCACCATCAAAACACCTGCTGGACAACGGAGATGTTGTTATCTGCACTGGTACTACTGTAAGTACATCCCTTTTTTCATTTTTCCAATTTGTTTTATTCTTTGTACAATATACACGTATTTTTTATGAACACTTATCGTGATAGATCGCCTATAAGCTCGAATAATAGTCGAGACGATTCGCGTCACGAAAAAGTTAAATTAGTAGCAAATAATTATTCAAAACCCACAATGTCGGTCAATTTCTCAGAAATAAATATCGCTAGAGAAATTATTCCCCAATTTGAAGGAGGAAGTAAAAACTTGTCGTACTTCTTGCAACAATGTAACAAGTAATTATAAAAACTCTACTCAGGGAGAAGAACAATGCTCATTTAACAAATTACTTTTTGAAATTTGTTGTTCGAAATTAGTTTGGTGCTGCTCGAGACACTCTGGTAGTTTCTAATTGCACTACGTGGTCTCAAGTAAAAACTGTACTACTAACTCGTTTCGGTGATCAAAGAAATGAAACTTTACTCGAAAATGACCTAATAACGTGTTACCAATTTCCTAACCAAACGTATGAACAATATTACGAACGTATTAAGGCAAAATTACAACAAATATTAGAACATATTAATCTTAGGGAAACTGACAAAGGCATTAAAACTTATAAAAATGAATTGTACAGCCAAAGAGGTTTAAACACCTTCCCAGGCAAGTTTATTAGAGCCCTATCGTTCATTTATTACTTATAAATCAAGTGACTCATTAGAGGATTGTTTAGTACATTTGCGGAATTACGACAATCACAAGCAACAAGTGAACTTTTTAAATTTCATTAGGCAGAAAAACCATCACTGCCACAAAAGAGTTTTGCTCAAATCTGGTCGTACCCTACTCCACAGTTCAATCAACCTGCATTCCCACAGGTACCAAATTTTCAAAATACACCTAGACAATTCACCCCTTTCAATTCACGAAATGCCCCTATACAAAACACGAATGCATTTCCCCGCGGATCCATGAATTTCCAGAGGAAACCTAACCCAAATGCGACGTTCGGCAATAACTTTAATAGACCACAGACTCAACCGAGCCAACCCCCATGTCCATTTGTTCGACTGGCACCGCGAAGCCTAGTACGAACACGCCTTACAGGCATCCGAACTTCTTCCGAAGCACAGGACCCCCTAGGTTCGCTGTCGAGGAGTTACACAACATGGAGGAAGTCGATCAAGCCGAGTCCGAGCAATTCGAGCACGACCAAATAAGTTACCCTCACGACGTTGAAACCGAGGACAACGGTCAATATTATTACAACGAAGCTGACGAATCTAGTGAAAATTTTCATATAGAAGCCTCACCGGACCCATCCTTGACCTAAACACGTTTAGCGCGATGCCAAAACTACCCTTTATAACGATCCCTAGTTTAGGCCTCAAAATATTAATAGATTCAGGTGCATCAGATTCTATTATGAATCCAGGCCCGGCCTAGACTTATTTCAAAAGATATTAATTCCAAAAGTCTTTCACCGTAAAAAGTTTATCGCAAACTGTAACAAGTGACGAAAACGTTTCTTACCCCATCTTACAATAATTCGGTATTGACCACAAAGTAAACTTTCACGTTTTAAAATGGCATGATAGATTCGACGCCCTTCTTGGTAGCGACGACTTCCGTAAACTAGGCGTTAAAATAGATTACGCTACGCAAATTCTAGAAATAGGTAAAATTAAGATACCATTTTTCATGGAATTAAACCCTGCTAATTTCAGACCATTTAAACAGATAATTAAAAATCAAATTAAAGTTCCTGTTAATATAGAGCAAGGACAGGTTTTAATTCATGAAACAAAAGTAGGAACTATTAGAATACCAGAGTCAATTGCTTACGCAAAAAAAGGAATCTACATAATACCCTTCGAAGAAGAACGCGAGGTAGAAATTAATTTTCGTGATCAATTAAGTGTAGAACCTTTTGTCGACTTTGAAGCAAGTGATCCCCAAAGCGAATTCGCACATCCAAATATCGCGAACGTCCTCCGCACCGAACATCTAAACCGCGAGGAGAAAAATAAAATCATCGAATTATGCAGACAATATCAAAATATATTCTTCTTCGAACATTCCGATCTCACATTCACAAACGCCGTGAAACATGAGATCCGAACAACGGATAACGATCCAGTTTTCTGTAAGTCCTTTCGCTATCCATATCATCTAAAGACGGAAATTCAAAGACAAATTCAAAATCTTCTAGACAATAAAATAATTCGCCCCAGCATTTTCCCGTATAGTTCACCCGTCTGGATAGTTCCGAAAAAGTTAAATGCAAGCGGCAAACGTAAATGGCGACTTGTAATCGATTATCGAAAACTAAACGAAAAAACTATCGAGGATAAATATCCCCTACCGTGGATCGATGAAATTCTTGACAACTTAGGCAAATGTTCGTATTTTTCAACCCTTGATCTCGCCCAAGGTTTTCATCAGATTGAAATGGACTCGAAATCCATCGAAAAAACAGCATTCGTAGTGAACAATGGCCATTACAAATACGTACGTATGCCATTCGGTTTGAAAAATGCCCCTAGCACTTTTCAACGCGTCATGGACAACGTTTTACGTGACCATCTTTACAAATCTTGCTTTGTTTATATGGATGATATAGTCATATTTTCAAAATCACTGCAAGAACACCTAATACATATCCGACAAATATTCGATAAACTCAAATGTTATAATTTAAAGGTACAGCTAGATAAATCGAAATTCTTAAGAGGTTGGTTTTCTTGGCCACGTTATTACCGCCGAAGGAATTAAACCCAACCCCGTTAAAATAAAAGCGGTGCAGGAATATCCTATACCAAAAAGTATAAAAGAAATCCGTGCGTTTCTAGGTCTTGTAGATTATTACAGACGGTTTATTAGAAACTTTGCAACTTTAAACGCTGTTTAAAGAAAGGTACGAAAATAGAGATAAGCGATCAAAACTATTTGCAAGCTTTTCATCATTGCAAAGAGTTACTAACCAATGCTCCAACACTTTCTTATCCCGACTTCGAAAAAACATTTCATTTAACGACAGACGCTTCAAATGTTGCCGTAGGCGCTGTGCTATCGCAAAATGCAAAACCAATTGCATTTTATTCCAGAACATTAAATAGCGCAGAAAGAAACTACTCAACGATCGAACGCGAACTCTCGGAATATTAGAGGCGTGCAAACATTTCAGACCATATCTTTTCGGTCGACCGTTTCTCGTCGAAACGGATCACAAACCTCTAGTTTGGTTATTCTCTATTAAAGATCCTAGTTCACGTCTATTGAGATGGAGACTTAAGTTAGACGAATTTCAATACAAAGTCATATACAAAAAGGGCAAAGAAAATCTAGTCGCGGACGCATTATCTCGCATAGAGATTAATACGAGAGAGACAGTAGGTAACGAGGACATAGATCTACTTTCGATTTTCCCCAATGTAGACCTAGACGAAAGACTACACCTTAACGATTGTGACGAAATTCTAAATGACCACAATGAAGATGCAACTGATAGGTTAGGCAAATTACAAGAAACTATAATAGTTTTAAATTTCCAAATGCCCAAGTGGACTATATCTTACTGCTTTTAATGTGAAAATTAAGAAGAAACGACGAAAATATTAAAAATATGAATTACTAAATTGTAAAATTTACATTACAACTATTTGTCTTCAATACAAAATGTAACTTCCAAGAATATATCAGAGGTGACCCACCCATATCTGACGATAACTTTTACCTGGTTCAAAATTAGTTTTCTGGTTATCAGAAGATGAGACAGCAAAACAAAGCATCACATAAACGTCTGTTAAACCTCTTCAATTTGATGATACGATTGATATTGTCTCAGCATATTTAATAATCCTCGCACAGCCGCAACTAACAATAATCAATATTGTATGTTTATGGAGCCCGTTTGATAGTCGGAAAACCATGCTCAGATAAAATGTAATACTATATATGCACAAACAGCAATTTTGTGGACAATTTTTTTGGGTATTCGGTTTTGACCTTTGGAAACATCTGGGTCTATGAACAACTCTAATGGCATGTTTTTGTTAATTTAGTCTTTAGAATCATTTCATGTAGTAAATACAATTTATTTATTGCATTAACATAATAATTTAAGGACTTACTTAAGAACTGATACCCTTTGAAAATAATGCATACTTGGAAATTCTTAATTATTAATAATAAAACAGGCAATAATTATGTAATATTTTATTAAAAAACACACCTCCGCTGAAAACCCTATTTTCACAATGCCAATCTCTGACAAGCCCGTAAACCATTTTGTGAATAGAATAATTATAAAATTAGGCGACCAATATGACATGAAACATAAGAAACTGTTTTCAAAACATAATTATACTCTCACTGTTAGAAGCGGTCACCAATTACAAAATATATCCGATGGTTTAAAACAAATAATCGACCCTAAACATCTTTACGGTATATATTTCTGCAATGAAGAATTAGAACACACGTTTGTTTGTTAAAGTTTATCAACATCTATTCGATAACACCGTGTAACTAATGAAAATTAACATTCTAGCAGAAGATATCGAAGACTCAGAGCGACAATCGGAAGTAATTCACGATTACCATTTAAACAATCACAACGGCATTATTGAGACATATAATCAATTAAAATCTAAATATTACTGGCCGGATATGAAAACAAAAATAAATAAAATAATTAATGAATGTGAAGTATGTCTTCAATCAAAATACGAAAGGAATCCATACAAAGTACCATTTTCAGGCCCACTATTGTCCAAAAAGCCCTTCGATGTTATTCACATCGATACATTCTCTTTCGAAGGACATAAATTCCTAACCATTATAGATCTATTCTCGAAATATACGCAGGCATATTATGTGCAAGATCTTACAGCAATTACCATCCTAAATAAATTAAGACATTACTTTTCCCATCATAACTATCCTAAAAAGATCGTTTGCGATGAAGGAAAGGAATTTAAAAACCATGTCTTTCAGGAATATTGTAATTTGTTTAAAATCAATTTGCATTTTACAACAAACTATAACAGCAGCTCTAACTCTCCTATAGAAAGAGTCCATTCCACCCTGTTAGAAAAACTAAGAGTAGGAAAACTGCAAAATAAAACCGAAACACCACAAGATCTAATGATTACCGCGGTATTGACGTATAATTAATCCGTCCATTCCACTACGGGTTTCATCCCTTTTTCTCTCTTATATGGCCCCTATGAAGGTCTAAATGCGCACGAACTAAACCTAGATATGACCATCTATGATAGCTATAATTAAAAAAAGAAAGAACGAATTACTCCCTTTCTACGAACAAATGTATCACAAACAATTAAATAAAGGTACTAAAAATATAGAAAAGCTTAATCAGAACAAAGAACAAGATATCAAAATTAATGAACCCACCGTGTACTTTACGAAGCAACGCATCCGCAAAACAGACCCTTGCTTCGACAAAGTAAATATAACAAGCATAGACAATAATAAAATTAGCGGAATAAGAGAAACCACTAATAAAACCACAAGCATAAATACTAGAAAGGTTAAAACGATTAAAAAGAATTTCAACTTGCAGGACGGCGCTGACCAGCCCCAACCAGGCCCTTCAAGTGGAACAAATTAGTTCTAACGGTCATTTCGCTGAAAGATTAGGATTAGCAAAAATACTAAACCATTACCATAAGTTTTACTTTTATATTAATATTAGCAATATAGAATTAAATTATAAAACCTTACTAAACAATGTTGTAATCCTGGAAATGAAAAACACTAATTCATTAATGAGCCATGGTATTCAAAATTTAAAACATACTTGTTTAGAAGATAGAGGATTTACTAAACAAATTCAAACACAGTAGGGAAAAACGAGCTCTACTTAACGTTGTATGTACTGCGATCAAATACAGGGTGGCGCAGGGGAACGGGGAATTTTGAACGTTACAGTTGTCAGCACTGTAGAGCCGGCAGTTGTTCGTAACGTCGCACAATTGCTGTGAACGCATTGCCATTTAGTAATCATGGATCGTTGGACTGGTGCGGAACGTGCAGTAGCTGTGAGAGCGTTTTATAAAAATGGTGATAGTGCGACTGCCGCGCAGAGAATATTTCGACAGCATTACCAGCTTGGACGTCATGGACGTGTCCCATCTGCGCATGCGATTACAATGTGGGTGCGTAATTTTGAAGAAACAGGATCTGCCTTGAAAAAGAAAGCTCCAGGTGGCATTCGAACGGTACGTACCCCAGAGAACATTGAAGCTGTTAGAGCTGCAATCGAGAGAAGTCCTCGCCGCTCCGTTCGACAGCATGCATCTACGCTAGGGATTAAGCGACGAAGCTTACAAAGAATACTGCACGAATTACATTTCCATCCCTATAAGTTGCAGATTGTGCAACAATTACATGAACGAGACCCAGCGTCACGTATGGAGTTTAGTAGGCAGATATTGGCTAAAATTAACGAGGACGCGAATTTCATTGGTAACATATGGATATCAGACGAAGCACATTTCCACCTAAACGGTATCGTAAATAAACAGAATTTTCGTTTTTGGGCCCAGGACAATCCTTGTGAGTTACACCAGCGACCACTACATAGCGACAAGGTAACAATATGGTGTGCTGTATCATGTCACGGTGTTATCGGCCCTTATTTTTTTACAAGTGAGAATGGTAGTGCAGCGACAGTAACATCCGCTCGATATGTTGAAATGCTTCAAACATTCTTTACACCGAGACTGTACGAGCTTAATCTTAACATCGCAAACATGTGGTTCCAGCAGGACGGAGCCACGTCACACACTGCTCGACATTCGATGGCAGCAGTTCGTCAATTGTTTGGAAGACGCATTATTTCACGTAACGGTGAGATTGAATGGCCTGCGAGATCCCCTGATCTTAGTGTGTGCGACTTCTTCCTGTGGGGGTATCTTAAAGGCAAGATGTACCGTACACGTACTGCAACAATCCATGAACTGAAGGAGAACATTCAACAAGAAATCACTGCCATTCCCCAAGATTTGCTACACCGCGCATTCCAGAGTTTTCATAACAGGCTGTTAGAGTGTGAACGCCGAATGGGAGGACATCTTTCCGATGTCATCTTTAAAAAGTAAAGAGACACTTTTGAACATTTTGATTGTAAAAACATAAATGGCACGCTGCATACATGCACTTTCGTTAATAAATTACTAGTTTTATGAATTTATTCGTGGACATGACGTTATTTCAAAATTTACCGTTCCCCTGCGCCACCCTGTATATAACCGGAAATCCCGATAACGACGATCTAAACGAAATAAATGAAAATATCAATTTCCTTTATGAAAACCAGGAAAAAATCGTAAAACAGGTAGATAAGTATAATTCATTCGCCAGTCACATAACGGAAAGATACTCTACTGATTTAGAAACACTACAAAGTAATGTAAATTTCACTATGATGCTATTACAAAATGTTAGCAGTACTATGGAAACGCAATTACTTCTCCAATACAATACGAGAACTACCTCAGTATAAAGTTATTAAATACACTCCGAACTATAGAGAGAACAATTTCTCTTGCATTTTCCGAAATTGTCAACCTAGAAATCGTTTCGAATTCAGAACTGAGTAAGATCGCGAATCATCTCAGACTAATTTATAAAAGATCTGAATTACTTAACTGGGACAATACTCACTCCTACAAAATTTTAGAGTTCTCTAAACTTAGAATGTCAATTAGTGACACAATTACGTGTATGCTGTACATACCCGTCCTTAAAACATCCCTATACCAGTACTCAAAAATATATCCTCTCCCAACCTTACAAGTAGTGCTAGTACCACCAGCGAGATTTCATCTCCAGAGCGCGAAGGAAGAATCATGGACCGAAGAAAATTGCCAGGTTATAGACGAACAAATAATGTGTATTAATAAAGCAAGCTTTAATAAGTGTTCTCTTAGATTAAGTGAAAACTCTACTTTTGCTAAAATAAGCAATGATTATAAACTTTATATGCAACTTAAAAACAATCAAATAATAGTGTCAACAAAAAACGAATTAGAAATAATCGAAGAATGTTCAAACAATTTAAACAGAATAAAAGTTAAAATTAACGTTGCCATAACTTCAGAGAACAACTGTAAGGGTATTATAGGAAATCAAATCTACGATAATACTTTCAGTAACATTACGTTTCAAATTGAGCCAGTTTTGTATAATTATAAAGCTAGTAAAACACTAGATTTAAATTTACACAATTTGCATGATACCAACAGCTTAAGAAAAGAAGCCCGAGACCTGGTATCACACATTACTTTGCATTCTGCAACACATTATGTACATTTATCTGTAACAGCCATATTGTTAATTTCTATATGTATAATCTGTATGTTATGTTATGTATTTAGGCATAAGATAAAGAAATTTGTTATAAAGCAAAATGATGTTACACAATTATACACCTTTCCAAACATTGTAAATGTTAATACCCAAAACGAGGACGTTTTTCCTAAGGGGGAAGGAGTTATGTTCACGTAAACAATATAGTATATAATAGAAAGTAGACATTAGACATACTTGTAATTTTAAGAACTTGTTTAGTTTTTAACTTTTCCACGATAAGAATGACAAGGTAGACATCTCCATTAGAAAAGCCAGTTCAGAAGGACACCAACGTCGCTTTCCTTTTGAGAAAGCGAGACAACCGAGGTTACAAGGGAAAAAGGCCCAGCAAAGGAAGTCAGTCTATCTTGTACCTTTATGCTTAATGCTTGTGTACTAAGTTAGGTCGTTTATAAGTTGTAAACTTGTGAATAAACATTTTTTAAAAATCCATCAGTGGTCTTTTTGAACTTAATTATATGCATACCATACTCTACGATATATGTACAATACGTATGGTAAAAATCTATCTCAACAACGCTAAAACAATAATTGAAGATACCACTGACGAAGAAGAAATCCAACGTCTGTTGCGCGATCAATCGCAAATATTTATGGTTGATCGCGAAAATCCGTTTGCAACAATTACATTCAACACAGAACACACAGAAGAAACAAACTCAACAAAACCGACAACCGAAACAATAATCACCGACGCGTTCACAATCCCGAAGAAAACAGCGAAGAAACAAAAAACAGAACACGAAAATTCACCGATCCAAATAAAAAACTCGTACAGCGCACTTGAAAAAACCACCGCCGATGAAAAAATGGAAGAAGACACTCCACAACCGTCAACCTCAAACAACAGCACTCCCAGGGTAAGTGACAAAACCTACGTAACACACAACACAAACACTGACACACGAAAACCACGAAAAATTGCACCAATAATAATAACGGACAAAGACAATTGGACACACATACGACACTTACTTAAGACAAACAACATTAACACTGAAGCAATATAGTATATAATAGAAAGTAGACATTAGACATACTTGTAATTTTAAGAACTTGTTTAGTTTTTAACTTTTCCACGATAAGAATGACAAGGTAGACATCTCCATTAGAAAAGCCAGTTCAGAAGGACACCAACGTCGCTTTCCTTTTGAGAACGCGAGACAACCGAGGTTACAAGGGAAAAAGGCCCAGCAAAGGAAGTCAGTCTATCTTGTACCTTTATGCTTAAAGGCGAGGGGCCACTGCGAGCGAAACGACGCTAAGCGAAACGAACTTCAGATAAACTAAGCTAAGCGAAACGAAGATACCGCGGCCATTAAAGGCGATGTATGTGTGGTTTATATTTTAGTTTGAAAGAGCAGAAGGAAGACGTAGGTCGCGGCGTCCGCGTACAGTTCATAATATGAATCAATTATCTAGGGGGGTGTTAATGGAACTAGTCGCCGAATCGGAGTCTGATGATGCGTTTGGAGATGACCAGTTGTTATTTTGTACAGAAGCCAAGAAAAAAAAGTATTGGATGAGTGAATACATGAAAAGACGAGAGGCATTGGGGGAATTTCACAGATTAATCAATGAACTGAATGAAGAAAAATTTAAAAATTACTTCAGAATGACACGTGTTCAATTCTTTGAACTGCATGATATGATCTCTGAAGATATAAAGAAGCGAGACACGAATTTCCGAAAAGCAGTTGGAAGCAAAGAGCGACTAGCGATTTGTTTAAGGTAAGAAAATCATGTTATATAAGTACATTGTATATATAATTATATTATATTACATATCATAATACACATTCTCATGAGTAAAAATGGTATTCCCTAAAGTATTATTGAGGGCATTCAATGGAGTACTTCTGCTGGCGTGGCTATCATTGGAATAGGAGCTGGTTGAACTGTATACATCCTTGCAGTTATCCGGCGTACCTATGGGCGTTTGTAGCTCTGCTTCAGCTTCAGAAATGGCGTCAAAAAGTTTTCGCTTCACCAGACGTTGTTGTGCTGGCGATAGTTTCGATGCACTTACATACATCGAGTCAAAAAACAATTTCAGACCATCCTGAGGTAGAGGTGGATTTAATAGGTTTTGCAGCATCTGATGTCTTTCTCTTGATCTTTCTTCACGCTTCTTTGACTCACCTCGCAAGAACTCAAGCGGCTCAGTTTTTGCATAAGCAATGCGTTTCTTTGCTAACGAACGAGCTGTTTGGTAGGATAGCCGCTTCCCTTCATTTTGGTTCACGTTTTCTAGCTCTGGAGGGTAGTTTACCTTATCATTATTGTTTTGTTGAAGAGGCGATGCCTGGTTTGCTATATTGTCGACATCTTCTTCCCCATTTTCATTCTCTTTGTCACAATTTTGGGTATAGTTATCTTCAATACGGTCGTCCATTGTAATATCAAGTAAATGAGATTCCTCATCGCCTCTAATATTAGAACTTCGTGGACGGTCCGTCATGTACGAATTAACGAAATTCATCTGGTCTAGAAATTTCCATGGTTTCACTTTCTTCTTCGCCGGGTCACCACTTTTATCCGACTTTTTATTTTTCAAGGCACATCGGTAACCATCACGAAGATTCTTCCATAGCTTTCTGGCTTCATCACCTGTACCAACAATTGTAATGGTTATAGTAGTGATTGTGATTCGAGTTATGTGCGTGTCTAACTGCGTATATATAGATTTGTTTTGTAAAATACAAGACTAAAATCATTTATTTTTATTTCAGGTATTTGGCTACCGGAAATTCTTACAGAACCATCGCTTATAGCTACCGAGTGAGTCCCAGAACTGTTTCACGATGTGTCAAAGATGTTTGCAGATCTATATGGTTACGTTTACAACCTCAGTATATGTCCTACCCAACAAAAGAAGATTTTAAAAATTCGGCAAATGCTTTTAAAAAGAGATGGAATTTTCATCATTGCATGGCTGCTATTGACGGAAAACATGTAATGATAAAGGCACCGTCAAATTCTGGAAGTTCGTTCTTTAATTATAAGAAAACGTTTTCGATTGTTCTCATGGCATTAGTAGATGCCACCTATAAGTTTCTGGCTATAGATGTTGGGGCGAAGGGTAGATTTAGTGATGGCGGCATTTTTTCAAGTTCGGCTATAGGGAAAAGACTACAAAAAGGTCAAAACTTACCTGCAGATGCACCGCTATATGACGGAGGAAGACCTATGCCGTTTGTTGTAGTTGGAGATGAAGCTTTTCCATTGATGAAACACCTAATGAGACCATATCCTGGTAGACAGGCTTCCGGAAATCGTAGACTGGAAAATTTTAATTATCGTTTATCGCGTGCACGCAGAATTGTTGAAAATGCGTTTGGAATTTTGGCCGCAAGATGGAGAGTATACAGGACACCATTTGAAATACCAGCTGAAGTAGTTGATGCTGTAGTTAAAGCTACATGTGTATTACACAACTATCTTACGGAAAATGCAACAGATGGGAGTGAAGATGCGGCAGATTATGCTCATGGTCAACTCCTTGACTATGGACCTGGGAGTGCACACAGCAGAAGGGCTACTTTTGAAGCTTTCTCCATACGAGATTCGTTTATGGAATACTTTAATTCACCACAGGGAAGTGTGCCATGGCGGCAATAATTATACCTACCATTTAAGAAACTTTGTTCATAGGTTTTTACTTCTAATATATGTTTAAACAAATAAATACAATATGCTTATGACTTACCGCTTCCTAGCCCACATTTTAGGGCGATTTCTAGCCATATTTTTGACTTCAAGCCTACGTCACTGTACTCTTTTAAATCAGTGTTATAAAGCACCTCATATTCCCGAACAATTTCAATTAGTTTCTCTTGCGTTTTAACACATTTTGCAGCCATTGTCGTTGTTGTTTTTGGTACGACGTGTAATTTATCGTGACTAGCTACGACAAATGTGCGTTTATAACTAAACAACGCCAGCGATGAATTCGCTCGAATCAGAACAGAGCTAAAGCGAGCGAAATTAAATATTTTTTTTATCTTCGCTAGCCTAACTTCGCTTCGCTTAGCTTTAGTTGCCGCGTCCGCGTAAGATTACATTGGAGTTAATTTTTAAAAAACTTAGTTTCGCTCAGCTCAGCTTCGCTTCGCACGTAGTGGCCCCTCGCCTTAATGCTTGTGTACTAAGTTAGGTCGTTTATAAGTTGTAAACTTGTGAATAAACATTTTTTAAAAATCCATCAGTGATCTTTTTGAACTTAATTATATGCATACCATACTCTACGATATATGTACAATACGTATGGTAAAAATCTATCTCGCTAGAATGTTCCGTCCTGCATTCGTTATTAGATTAGAATATACATACAATCACAGTAGCCATCGTATATTTAATATATTGCGTTAAAATTGTTATTTGTATTCATATACATGTACACAAAAATATTATATTAGTGAAGAGTATCTATTGTTTTAAATTTTTTGTTTTTCACCTTTACTAAAAATAGAGTTACGTAAAAGTTAATTAGTACAAGAGACAGTTTCAAAATTATTTAAAACTGTAAACTTTACGGCTTCCGAATTACTTAGTTTATTGAAGTGTTCATCGTAGCTACTGTATACACATAATACATACACATGTATAATCTAAATATACTATAGATATTTAGGGTGTAGATAGGTTTCAAAGAATATGATAGAAGAAAATAGAGAAGTTTTAACTTCACAAGGACGTGAAAGACTATAAGAAACGATTGCAATGCAACAATAATTAAACATGCTTGTTAAATTGAGTTTGGAATAATTTTGACAAAATATTCTCAAAGTTTATTTTATTTAAATTTAAACTACGCGTACTTTTTATGCCGTCTTTATTATAGATATGATGCCATTAACAATTTTTTTAAACAAATTTGATATTGCCATTTAAAAGAACCATTTGCTATAAGCAGAAGATCAAAGTTGTGTATGTACATCCTTAAGAACATTTTAGTTTATCAAGTAGCACTCGCTTGCTTACATTTTACATTTAACTTACATGTAACTTTTATTCGAGAATTCTATTATTGAATAGAAGTGGCTGTTACTTGATGAAGATTCACTTTAACTCGATGTAAATAAAACTACTAAATTAGTTTAAATCGAAAGATTAAATACAATTTGACTGCTTTGTAACCTAATATCATATATAGTGAAGATTTAAACAAATTTAGTAGTTTTATTTTACATGGAATTCTATTATTTTCTTGTTCAAATCTTGTTATTTTCCCATTTCTTTATTTACGAAATTAGGTTACAAAGCAGTCAAATCGTATTTAATCTTTCGAAATAATGGTATTCTTAGGTGATTCAAAAAGAAACGAAATTTTGATGAATCATTATAAACATAAGATGAGGTTGGTGCATTATGATGACAGCAGTAAAATTACCGCGATATCATAAAGTTTCTGGATCAACGGTGGCCATGGGGTGAAAAACGTCTGTCTTAATTTATATCATCCCTTTGAGAAAAATCTGATAAAATTTTCAGGTTATGTGTCATACTGACATTAAGATTAATATATTGACAAATTTTAACGTCAGCATGACACTTAACCTGAAAATTTTATCAGATGTTTCTCAAAAGGATGATATAAATTAAGACAGACGTTTTTCACCCCATGGCCACCGTTGACCCAGAAACTTTATGATATCGCGGTATTAGTCGGTCCAGAAACGCAAAATTACATTACAAAAATAAATAAATTATGGCAAATTCTATCGCAATAAAATAAATTATGTTTATGTAACGGATACCATGGAAATTTATTGCACTGTATGGTAATGATGAGACCTTTCCTTTTTGAGAGCAATATCTAGATTATTGTTTGAAAATTGCCAATGACGCCATAAGAATAATTATATTACGATTGATATCCGCAAGAAAATTAAAGCGCCTTAGAGATTATCTTCACACGTTTTTTAAACATTTGATCCAGAGACAAATCTCATATCTTAATGGTATACATATATCATCCATGTTATGGAAGACTGTGCAAACGTTCAAGATCAACTTTTGTTGATCTTGACGCTGTACATTTACAATATATTTATTGAAGATCCCTAAATATTGTAATTAATTATTTCTGTGTTTGCATTATATTTACTTTAGGTGTTGCTTAATTTAGTAGCTACTTGTAATATGTTGTTATAGGCGTTTGTATTTACATTTTCTTTTGGTTTCTGTTTAATAATTTATTTACTTCCAATGACAAAAAAATTCTTGTTGAAAATCTATTATAATTATGGTGGTTTTTGTGCTATAGTTTCTCACTGAATACTTTTGAAACTTGAAAACCCTCCGAATACTGAAAAAATTGTTTGAATTAATTTTGAAAAATCACCTTATATGAAATGTAAAAAGAATGTGCTACCCCCATGAATCATCTAAACGGCGAATGCGTCCAACATAAAATGACTAACAGAAGTATTCACACGTTGCGTATGATTATCCTTCTCAAAGTACTTATTTCTTTTACATTTGAGAAATAGCGTTTATATTATGCTGTAGCGTGACCCTTTTAGTACACAAGCGCGCCGCAGTACCCTCTCCGCTGTCGCCACCAGCAACCTCCCTCCTAGACATCCCTACCACAGGGCCACCCTCTCCCCGAAGGAAGAGTGCGCGTCTCTCGGCCGGATATAAATAGGGCCTCCCTGGACTACAGAAGACATTCTCACTGCGATATCCATTCTTGCAACATCGCAGCTGAGAGCACTTACGTCAAATACAGCGTAAATACGAACCCGGAAGAAATGGCCGGAGAAAGAACAGATACCGTGATTCAAATCACCAACATGGCACTGAGGCCAACATTCAGAAGAAGATGCACCGAACAACAATTAATAGACGCGAAAACGATAATAGAAGACACCACCGACGAAAAAGAAATTCAACGTCTGTTGCGCGAACAATCACAAATATTTATGGTTGATCGCGAAAATCCGTTTGCAACAATTACATTCCACACACCTCACACAGAAGAAAACAATCCGACAGCAACAATTACATTCAACTCAGAAGAAACAAAACCGACAATCGAAACAATAATCACCGACGCGTTTACAATCCCGAAGAAAACAGCGAAGAAACAAAGAACTCGTACAGCGCACTTCAAAAAACCATCGCCGATGAAAAAATGGAAGACACTCCACAACCGTCAACCTCAAGTAACAGCACTCCCAGGGTAAGTGACAAAACCTACGTAACACACAACACAAACACTGACACACGAAAACCACGAAAAATTGCACCAATAATAATAACGGACAAAGACAATTGGACACACATACGACACTTACTTAAGACAAACAACATTAACACTGAAGAAAGCAAACTTGTGAAACCTGGTATTCACGTCGAACCAAAAACTGACAATGACTACCGTACACTGAAATAAATACTGGACAAAGAAAACACACAATACTACACATTCCAACTTAGAAGCGAAAAGACATTAAAGGTAGTTATGCGCGGCATTCCTACCTTTATTACTGACACCGAAATTACCGACGACTTGACTGACCAAGGATACCCGACACTTAAAATAAAGAGAATGAACGGCAAACACGGCATTCCCGCACCACTGGCACTTATCGAACTGACGAATCAGTATAAGTCAATTTACAACCTACGAGACTGCTGCGGACTTGCAATTAAAATAGAAACCTTACATAAACGGACAGACATAATACAGTGTCATAAATGCCAGACTTTCGGACATCACCAACGGAACTGCAACGTGAACTACAAATGTATGAAATGCGGAGACGGACATTCGACTCACTTATGGACCAAGACCAAAACAACCCCACCAAAGTGTGCAAACTGCGGTGGTCCACACTTATCCATATTCATCAACTGTCCTAATAACCCAAATAATCCTACAAACAAAACCAAACCTCAACCTAAATACATACCAGCACCACCCCCAAGAAGTAACCCATGGACACAAAGACAAAACAAGACAAAACCTAACACAGTTGACGAATTAGCACTTGCCTTAGGCAACATGCTAATAACTCTACATTCGACAAACGCAACAAACGAACAAATACAACACTTCGTAACACAAACACAGACAATAATAACACTTTACAACAAAACACATTAAACACACACACAACTGAAACGCAAACTAAAAATGTGATTATGACCAACAAACGTACACACGTGACTTAAACGCACAAAAAGCGACTGACACACAGACTTTACACACACAATACACACAGGACCGCGCAAAAAAACACAACAACGGACGATTAAATCAGACTCAAACACTCACAACCCTGGGACATACATAACAACGGTGTGGAAATGGAGTTATCTTCGGCCACAAAACAAAATTCAAGACACATGACTACAGAAGACATTCTCACTGCGATATCTGTTCACGCAACATCGCAGTTGAGAGCATCTACGACGATACAACGTCAAGCGACGCCGGAAGCAATGGCCGGACAAAAAAGAACAATAACCAACCTGATGATTAAACCAGAATACCTGAACAAATGTACACCCAAGATACTGGAAGATTTTAAAAATCTAATCAACATACTCGACGAAGAAGATATCCAGAAGCTACTAATCGAGTTAAAAAACACCCCACAGAAAAACAAGAAGAAGAAAAGCCTCCCGTAAAATCGAAGAAGAGCCAACCGGAACCGAAAATCGAAAACGACGAATTCAGACACCCGAAAAAAACAACAAAAAGACAGAAAACTGGCCACACAGCGCCACCAATCGAAACAAAAAATTCCTACGACGTCCTCGAAACCAAAACCGAGGAAAAAATGGAAGAAGAAGCAACCGAAATCAACCCACAACCGTCAACATCAAACAGCACACCCAGGGTAAGTGACAAAACAAACACCACACAAAACACAAACACCGAAACACGCAAAACACACAAAATCGCACCAATCATAATAACAGACAAAGACAAATGGACATATATACGACAAATACTTAAAACACATAACATTAACACAGTACAAAACAAACTTGTGAAACCTGGCATTCACATCGAACCGAAAACTGACGAAGACTACCGAAAACTTAAACACATACTCGACAATGAACAAATACAATTTTACACTTTTCAACTGAGAAGTGAAAAGACACTAAAGGTAGTTATGCGTGGCATTCCTACCTTTATCACAGACACTGACATCACCGACGACCTGACTGACCAAGGCTACCCGACAATAAAAATAAAACGCATGAACGGCAAACACGGAATACCAGCACCACTTGTACTAATAGAACTGACGAGACAATACAAATCAATTTACAACATACACGACTGCTGCGGACTCACAATTAAAATCGAACCACTAAACAAACGGACAGACATAATACAAATGCCACAAATGTCAGACATTTGGACACCACCAAAAAAACTGTAACATACACTACAAATGCATGAAATGCGGAGACGAACACTCAACACACCTATGTACAAAACCCAAAACAACCCCACCAAAGTGTACAAACTGCGGTGGTCCTCACTTATCCACTTTCCTTAACTGTCCTAACAATCCAAATAACTCTGTAAACAAAACCACACCCAAACCCGAATACATACCAGCACCACCCCCAACAACGAACCCATGGACACAAAAACAAAGAAACACAACACCTAACACAACTGACGAACTAGCACTTGCCTTAAGCAATATGCTAATAACATTACACTCCACAAACGCAACAACAGAACAGATACAATACTTCGTAACGCAAACACAGAAAATAATCACACTCTACAACAACAAACATTAAACACACATGACTGAAACGCAAAAAACCGATGACCAGTGACTTAAACGCAAAAAGCGACCGCACAAAAACACACAACACACGATTATTTACTAATCAGACACAAACACGTCACAACCCTGGGAAATACGAAACAATGGAGTGGAAATAGAGGCTACTCCGACCACAACAAAATTCAAGTCTCATATAAAAAGATATTATGTAGTTAGTAGTACAGTATCATTTCTTTGAGTAAGTATTGAGATTTTTGCAGTGATGGAAGCTAAAGTGATTTTAAGCAATCGTGGCAAACAAATGTTGGTTATTAAAGATTTTAAATTTAATTTTAATAAAGTTATTAAGTCCACTAACGAAAAGTTTTGGAAGTGTATCAATCGACAGTGCAAAGCAACAGCTCACACCCTTGGTTCGACAGAGAATATTGTAGTAACGAAGTGCAGTGGAGTTCATTGTCATGAGGCAAATATAGCAAAATTGAACCGACAAATTTGATCTAACTCGTGCAAAAGGAAAGCGATGGAGGACCTTGCTGAAAAACCAGCAAAAATACTCAGACAGGAGACGCAAGAATTTCTTCCAGCAAGCTTAACAACAACGGACGTAGAGTATATAAGGCATGCTATGTACAATGCCCGAAGAAGGATACGCCCCGCTTTACCAAGAAACATTAGTGAAGCGCACAAAATCCTCGCGAATATCAATGTAGTGACAAACAAAAGTGAAAATTTTATTTTTGTGAACAGTGAAAGGGACAATATTGTAATTTTTTCGTGTGAAACAAATGTACGCACACTTGCCAGTCTCACGAATTTATCTCGATGGAACGTTTGACTATTGCACAAAGTACTTTTGTCAGTTTTTTACCATTCACGGGTATGCAAATGGTCACTACATACCCATTCTGTTTTGTTTACTGCCTGATAAGACTGCTACTACTTATAGGCAATTGTTTAGATTAATTATAAGTGCATGAACAAAGAAAAATATAGAACTAAATATAACAGAAATAGTGGTCGATTTTGAAAAAGCGATACACCTTGCCTTAACAGATGTTTGGTCTAACGTCAGAATAATTGGATGCCGATTCCATTTAGCGCAATCTTGGTATCGTAAAATTCAAAGCTATGGGTTGATAACTGAATACAAAGTCGACTCAAGCGAAATTGGATGCTGGTTGAAACAAATTTTTTCGCTTATGTACCTACGTCCAGAAGAGGTAGGTGAATGCTTTGCCTTTGATTTATATGCCACAAGACGACCGACTAGCTAAATATGCTGATTATTTGGTTGATACGTATATCTCTGACGAATCACTTTTTCCGCCTTCAATCTGGGCAGAGCATTCAGCTACCTTAACTCGAACAACAAATGCGTGTGAATCCTTCCATAAACATTTTAACGAGTCGTTATACAAGGATCATCCAAATTTATTTGTTTTTATAGAAAAATTGAAGGAATTTCAAATAGATACCTATATTAAAATACAAAGTTTGCATATGCCTACAAAAATTCACAATCGTAAAGTTAAAAAAAGGCAGCAATTTATTGAGTCTATGCTTACACAATACCAAAACAATGAAATAAGCAGGTTACGTCTAGTTAAATGTCTCTCATATCATTGTTATTTTACATAAAATGATGTTTTACATATTTTTTATATAGCTCTGTACCTATGTATATATATTTGAATAAACAACCTTGTTTTATAAAAATTGTTTCGTTTCATTTTCAATTGCTAAGTACCTACTTAATAAGATAAGAAAATGGTCGGTGACGAAAATGCATGTGTAAGTAACGTCTGCTTTTCAGGACGGTGACGAAAATGCATGTCCGATTATCACTTTTCTTACCTTGGTGACGAAAATGCAAACACCCATTTTATCTGTGGTGTAGTGTAGACGTTCATATAAATATGGAATATATATCAAGTGAAAAAGGGAAGCCCTTAATTATCTACGAGAACTTTAAATTTCGCCGTTATCGGGAACTTAAAACGACCGGTGAATTAGTGTGGTGTTGTACAAATAAAAATTGTTTAGCAAAAGTGTACACTTTAGGAGAAAACTTCATATTTTCAAAAAAAAAATGGATTTCATAATCATAATCGAAATGACGACCTTGTTAATAGGCAAAGAATAAGCAATGCAGTTAAGCGAAAAGCTGAAGAAGACTTATGTGAGAAACCTTCAAAATTAATTTACAAAGAACTCAAGAATCATCCAGAAGCTTTAAACAATCTTAGTGCAAAAGATATTCGTTACATTTGTAACAACATTAGTCATACTAGGGCAAAATTAATTCCAAATTTACCAAAAAATATTAGTGATATTCATACTTATTTAGAAACTGTTCCCGTTAAAACGACTAAAGAAGAAAATTTCTTGATTATTAATAACAGTGAATCAAATATTATCGTTTTTTCGTGTTATAGCAATATTGAGTTTATGTGCGAACAAGAACTATTATATGTCGATGGGACATTTGATTATTGCACAAAGTTTTTCCTGCAACTGTTTACTATACACGCTTTCAAAAATGAAATACATGTTCCTGTTGCATTTTGCTTATTGAAAGATAAAAATAAAGCTACATGCACAAAGCTGTTCCGAATGATAACCGAAAAAAGCATGGACATGGGATTGATCTTTAATCCAAAAAATATAGTGATGGACTTCGAGCAAGCTATTCATAGAAGTTCGTTAGAATGCTTTCCAAATGTGAGAATAATTGGTTGCAGATTTCATCTGAGTCAATGTTGGTGAGTAACGAAAATTAATTAATAAAAAGGAAAAGTTTAAAATAATTATACTTATCAAACATGTAATTGTTACAGGTGGCGAAAAATTCAGCAATTGGGGCTTACTAACGAGTATAAAGACACTACTTCAAGTATCGGAGATTGGTTACACAATCTATTTGGTTTAATATTTTTGCCTCCAGTGGAAGTGGAAAATTCCTTTGTTGAAGACTTTATGGCGGATAAACCTGAAGACAGAAGAATAGATGAACTTTGTGACTATCTTGTAGAGAATTCATCGATTTTCCTTCCCAAACTGTGGGCAGACAATTCAAGTTCACTGTTAAGAACAACAAACTCATGCGAATCCTTCCATTCGAAATTTAGTGCTTACTGTCCGTCTCCCCACCCAAACATAGCAACATTTTTAGAAACATTACAAAAAATGCAGACCGACACATATATTAAAATAAATTCAATAATGAAAAATGAAAAACGATACATACGACGTGATATTATAAATAAACAAAAGTTTCTCGAATCAAAAATAATGCAATATCGTACAAAAGAAATTAGCAGGTACAACTTTATAAAATGTGTAGCATATAAATTCAGCAACATTGTATTAGGTATTATTTCTATAAAATAAAATTCTAGGAATATATATTTATATAATTTTATTTTGTATAATTTCATTTGTGGTTACATTAATTTTTAAACTCAAATTTGAATAAATATTCCATAAAAATATTTTCCCATTTTCATTTTACCTAATGTATCATAATAAGAAGTCATTTTCGTAAGTAAGTATTTATATTGGGCATATCCGAATTGCGGTAAGAATTTTTATAGGTACAATTGTAATTAACCCCTTCACATCCAGTACTCCACATGTGGATATTTTAAATATGCTCGCTGGGTACCATATTATCCACATATGGATATCATTATTATGGGCTTATATCATCTAGCAGGGAACTGGTATATAGGCTGTAATGAGATTATCCGACTAGTATGGCACACAAGCCATCCCCACCAAAAATTTTCGAGACCCAAAATAATTTCGCAGGAATATTTTAACTGTTAGTACCTAGTTAACCAAGCTGGTATACGGTCGTATACGTCTCTAAATTGAGTTTTGGCGGGAAAGTGTGTTTTATGGTATTTTTGAGTGTTTTTTCGACTTACGCTGTTGTATTGTAAAATCCTAAATATGATGAATGACCAGGATTTTTCTACAGATAGTAGTGATGATCCGGAGTACGTATTGAGTGATAATTCAATAAATAGTGACACAGATGAAACGTATTCAGAATCCGATGATGACGAATTTGGTGAGAACGTGACCATGGACGATTGGGAAGTTTTAAGTGATCCTTATTCCGATCAAGTTCCTAGACCATTACTAAATTTTTCTTCTGAATATGATTTTCACCCTGCCATTGATTTTGAAGAATGCAAAGATCCAGTCAATTCTTTTGAATGTTTTGTAAGCCCAAATATCGTAGCAAAATTATGTAAGTGGACAAACAGAAGAGCTGAAATGTATTTTCAACAAAATACAAATACATTAACAGATTATGGCGTTCAGTGGAAGATTTTCGAAAAAGAGGAGATGTATGTTTTCCTCGCACTTCATTTTTTTACTGGATTAGTAAAGTGCCCTCGTATTACAGATTACTGGAGTAGTAACATTTTGTGCGCTGGGCCAAAAGTTTTCAATAAGTCTATTATGAGTCGAAACAGATACCTTTCTATACTTAAGTTCATTCGGTTTTCTCCACCCGAAGCAGCAAGAAAAAATGCTCCAATGACCAGACTTGGAGTTTACATGGCTATGCTCAAAGAGAACTGCATGACGTTAGTTGACTGAGGACCAGTGTCTGCTATCGATGAACATTTGATGCTCTACAAAGGCAGATTGCACTTTCGCCAATTTATTAAAACAAAAAGAAGTAGATTTGGCATAAAACTTTTTGCAATGTGCCCAAGCGCTCCACATTTGCGAGGATATACTTGGAACTTCTGTTTGTACATAGGAAAAGACAATTTCGATGTATCTCATATTCAAGGTACCGAAAACCTTTCGACGACCGAAAGAATTGTCGTGCATTTAGCCCAAACCGTACTGAATAGTGGCCGAGAAATTATTTTGGCCAATTGGTATACTTCCGTGCGGCTTTCGTAATTTTTACTGACTCAAGGAACCTATTTGACTGGAACTATAAGAAGCAATCGTGGAGTTCCTGCTCAGTTAACTAGAATTCCATTGGAAAGGTACCAATCATGCTTTGTGCGGAAAGATATGCAACTGCTTGTTAGGTATAAAGACAAGAAGGACGTATACTTGTTGACAAGTAAGCATACTGCAGGGTTTTGCGAAAAATCACGTTACATGGTAGGTGGCAAGTTAGTTCAGTTTAAAAAACCTGCCCATATTGAATTTTATAATCAGAATATGGATTCTGTTGACGCCGTTGATCAAGATTTGGAACCATACAATTCTTTACGAAAAAGCTACACTTGGTTTACAAAAGTGGGCTTTCAACTAATGTTACAGATGCTTCTAAACTCTAAGGTTTTATATTGTAATGCAAAAAACGATTTTCATATTCCAATGTATGATTACATAAAATTGTGTTGTAATTGTATTCTGCATAAATACAGTGAAGGTTATCGCAACATGACGGATGCTTCTTCAAGGGATAATCGTCCTTCGACTTCAAAAGGAAATGAACATGTTATGGTTAATTTGCCAAAGGTAGATGGAAAAAAGCGGGCACTGCGAAAAATTTGCGTTATTTGCCGAAGACATAACCAAAGAAAACTTACAAGGAATATTTGTATCGAGTGTCCAGATAAGCCAGGGCTATGTTGGGTGGAACACTTTCAAGAATACCACAAATAAACATTATTATTTTAACAGTTTATCAATGCTAAAAATATTTTTTTATGTGAATAAAGTACTTACTTTCAAAACATATATCGTTAAATTAATTTTACATGTATATCCAAATGTGGATATTACGGTATAGCACTATTATCCAAATGCGGATAATATGGTATGGCACTATTATCCACATGGTGGATATACTGGTATAAGCCTAAAATATAAATGCATGCCGCCATTTTGTTTTTGAGTTTTATAAAATAATTTAACTCTGGTTAAAGATGTAAGCCATCATGTAATCATAATTCACAATTTTTTATTCTTTTTTGTCTGGTATGTCAGAGTGTCTTTTTAAAATGCACCTGGATGTGAAGGGGTTAAGGCAGGTATATAATGTGGCTGAACTGCGGTCAAGACCTTTTCTCTTAATCCTCTCATTTGTTATCCTTAATCCTCAAATTGCAATGTCATTTGTAATGTAATTTACATACAGTTTAACAAAGTACATTTTAATTTGTTTTCTTATATTAGTTTAGTTTATTTGGAAGTTTCTTAGGGTTAACATGGATCTAAAATATATGTTGAGCGAACGTGGCAAACATATATTAATTCACGATAATTATAAGTTTAGAAAATATCGTGACAATAATTTAGAAGAAATAGTTTGGTGTTATACTAATAAAAAGTGTTGTGCTAAAGTGTATACATTGAACTCAGTATTTTCGCGAAAATGTGGTACTCATAATCATAGTGTAAATGAAGAAATTCTGACACGCCAAATAGTAAATAATTCTGTTAAAAGAAAATCTGTAGATGATTTATCAGCAAGGCCATCCAAATTAATTCATGAAGAAATAAATAATCAGAAAGATTGTCTGAATTACTTGTCTTCAAAAGATGTACGTTATATTCAGAAGAATATAAATCATACCCGCTTGAAGCTGACGCCAAAATTACCAAAGTCAACAAACGATGTTCAAGAGTTTTTGAATAATTGTGTAATTGCTACTTTAAAAAATGAATCTTTCCTGTTTATTAATGACACCGCCTCAAACATAGTTGTGTTTACATGTGCCTCAAATATTAAATTTATGTGTCAACAAGAAATATTATTTATGGACGGTACGTTCAATTACTGCACGAAATTCTTTTTGCAACTCTTTACTATACATGCTTTAGCGAACAATATTTACATACCCGTTGCCTTTTGCCCATTAAAAGATAAAAAAAAATCCACATATAAAAACCTATTCGAATTATTAAAGAAGAAATGTAGGGCATATTTTGAATCCTCGAAAGATTGTGATTGATTTCGAGATAAGTATACACTCTAGCGTTACCGAAGTCTTCCCTGGCGCAATCATTATTGGGTGTAGATTTCATCTTGCGCAATCCTGGTGGAGGAAAATACAAAGCTTTAGACTTTGTACAGAATATAAGAATATGAACTCTGAAATTGGAATGTGGTTAAGGCATTTATTTGGTTTAACTTTTCTTTCGTCGGAAGAAGTAAGTGAATCTTTCGTGTTTGACTTCATGAGTGAAAAACCTATAGATGAGAGAGTTGACAGATTTGTCGATTATCTTATAGATACCTACATTGATGAAAATTCCCTATTTCCGCCAAATATATGGGCTGCTAATACAGCTAGCATTTACAGAACAACGAACGCTTGCGAGTCGTTCCATGCAAAATTTAGAGCTTGTTGTCCTTCGCCTCATCCAAATATTCAAGTTTTTTAAGAAACTTTAAAAAATATTCAGACAGATTCATATATAAAAATGAATTCTGTTAATATAAATGAAAAGCGCAGTATTTCGAAAAAAGTTTTAGAAAAACAAGCATTTATTAATTCGAAAATTGTGCAGTTGACAAATTACGATATTTCCAGATATAATTTTGTAAAGTGTGTTAGCTATAAATTTAACAGTACTGTTTTGTTGCATTGATACCAATGTAAATGATTTTGATTGTATATTTTTTTAAGTGACGTATTTTAGTTTAATAAAGTACATATAAATTTGAATAAATTGTTTTATTTCAATAAAATGTACATTAGAAAATTGTAATTTTGTAAATGATTTTGATTGTATAATTTTTTTAAATAACTTGTATTCTAGTTTAACAAAGTACATATAAATTTGAATAAATTCTTTTATTTGAATAAAGTATACATTAGCTAATAAAACCATTAAGATTTTTACCGCGGTTCGGTACTCGTTATTTAAAGCCCAGGTAAACAGAAAAATTTTTACCGCAATTCGGTCGCCCCTTAAAATTTTACCGCAGTTCGGACGCACCGTTTATATTTTCTTTGACCGCAATTTGTGCGATAAATTAATAAGTTTCATTTATTAAATATTCTTGGATCGCAATTCATGCATCAGATTAGAGGTAGGGATTATCTTGACCGCAATTCAGGTTGCCCCCTTGTGCATACTTAGAACACTACACATTCTACACATTCTAAGAATTTCTAACAAGTAATTTCGCTCGAAAAACTTACATTAGAAAAAATCGCTCGACCTTTCGGTCTCGCGATTTTTTCATGTAAGTTTTTCTCGTCAAATTACTGATTGGCAAAATAATTTCGTTACAAAGAGAAATTTATCCGATAAAAAAAAGCTCTTGTGTTTTTACTTATGATAAATTAGAAAATCAACTGTTTGTCCCACGTTCTTAAAGTTTTGTATAAAGTACGAATGTATTTTTATGTGGTAAAATTATTTATGAAATGCTTATATAGATATCAGATAGATTTTTATTTGTTTTGTTTATACCAGATGTTAATATACAACATTCATATAGACATTATTGAATTCTAATTTAGAGTAATTAGAGCAGTGTGCTCAAGTGCCTGGACGTGCTGGCGTCCAACCCAAAACAGAAGAAGAAGAAGATACATCAGAAATATACATATACTTATGTAAATATACTAAAAATATTTTTATTTGTAAAAATTTTGCAAATGATTATAGGTTTCCTTCTTCTCGTGAAAATAGTAGAATACGTGTCAAGTTAATTGTATGTAGGCCTAACTATTGAACTTGTTGGCCTGTAAGGCCCGTTATATTAGCAGGTGTTGGTTTGGCGCGTTACAAATTAAAATGGATGACGTCACGTATAACACATCCTAACCAAGGTCACCACGGACCAATTAGTAACATGCTCATACCGAACCTTACCATTCCCAATCGAATTCGCCCACAGACATAAGCGTGGGTGTATTGGAGTGAGACCGCACGAATTAAGTAAATTTTTCTGCAGAATTGGCCACATTTATATAAACCAAATATAACATGATACATACAGCAGTTGATAAGCAGAATATTGTCGACTGCCACAAGGTTTACCCATATTTCTGGTATTTAAAATTAAACCCAGGCTTACAATGTTACTAGTGATAATATTATTTGTGAGTATACTTATGACATCGTCTCAACCTCCGCCAGTTCCTTTACAGCCAGCGACACAACAAAATGTGGTAGGTGCAGCAAACATGTTACCTGTTCTGCCATGTCCTGATATAACTACTAATGATGGCAATAGAAATGCAACAATTCAATGTTTCCAACAATGTTTACCTGACGGTTTGGAAGTAGTGTTTCTTATTGGTGGAACCCACTATGGTCGAAACCCTCACAGGTGGACTGTAGTCTACAGATTTACAGGTCAGGCACCTCCTATTTGGTTAAGAACATTGTCTGATATAAAAAGATGTCAACAACGAAAGCCAGCAAACGCAAATGTAGGCGAAGTTTCGATATTTAACGGCAGCGGAGAAAATTTATATAGTGTTCAATATCTTGGAATATGTAATTGTGTAAATCCAAACAATAGATTTAAACGTGAAATTACTATAAAGTGTGAATGTAATTCGACACCAGTGCCGCGCTGCTCTTTCGAAGCACACAGGTTTTGCCCAAATTAACATTGATTGATAACACATGTATAAATTTATAAAAGAGGTTCTTTGTTTAACTTATTTTTATAAAAGTGTTTGTTCTTTTTATTTGCTTTTTATGTTGTATTATTTTTTTCCTAAAATATAGGCACTGCTGTATGTATATTATTAAATTTGTGTTATTTATTTAGTGAATAAAAAATATACAGTATCAAAACAGCTTAATTTATTGTTTAATTAGAAATTAATCACCTGAAAAGTAGAGTTGAACGTTAAATTAAAAGGTTTGGGATAATTTATAAATATGTATGTAAATTGTAACTAAAATTATTCCGAAGCAACCAGAAATTTTTATAGAAATTGAAAAATTAAAACCTTTAGGGAAGTATAAACTTAGGTATATTGCTAACAAGTATACAAATACGAATACTTGGATAAATCATTTATTTTACTATTGCTATCCCGAATCTATTGAAAAGAGAATAAACATTGGCAATATATAATAAAAAACAAAAGTAATAGAAATGCTAGCAGGTAAGGTAATGAATATATTGCTCACTACTAATTTTAAAACATTTAAAACATATTTGTTACTATATTCGTTTTCATTAAAATTAAATTTCATACTTAAAACTTCAATTTCAATTTAAAACAAATTATGTATTTGCATTCGTTACAATTTGTAAAACTTAATTTGTTTATAGATATTCACACTTACGAGAATACCATTGTGCTATGATCTTGTATTGTTCCCTTTTACTAAAAATGTTTTCATTTTAATACTTACTTAATACAAAATTAGGGTGCAATTCTCATAAAATTGAAATAAAATTTAAGAATTCGTTCTATAAAGTAGCTAAAATAGATAATAGACGTCTGAGAGTCTCCATGAAAATACAGGAATTATTATCTAATATTTCAAATCTACATATATGTATACATAATTACGTATATCAAGAATATCATTTTACCCCTTTCAAATGAAAAATTTTGTGAAAAATTTTCACAAAATTTTTCATTTGTACTGACAACTTGTACAGTTGATGTCGCGGCTTGTTGCGTCTACAATCTAGGGCAAAAGTGATTTGCCGAATTGTAGAATTAAATGCAACAAATTATAGCGACAATCGCATGTAAAATGAGATTTAATAATTATTAATTCTCATACACATGAAGTTCATTACAGTTCGTATATATACACGTAGTATAGAAGTGAATAACATGTCTGTCTTCGGTAAGGTGCACTGATGATCTGTAAAAAACAGTGAAATATCGATATATGCACATTCCGCGCAGATAAGTTTTTTCACAAAATTTTTCATTTGTACTGACAACTTGTACAGTTGATGTCGCGGCTTGTTGCGTCTACAATCTAGGGCAAAAGTGATTTGCCGAATTGTAGAATTAAATGCAACAAATTATAGCGACAATCGCATGTAAAATGAGATTTAATAATTATTAATTCTCATACACATGAAGTTCATTAAAGTCACCTGTAGCAATGTTCGAGCTTTTTTTGAACCATGATGTAATACAACTACTCCTTGAAGAGAGTAATAGATATGTACTATTCAAGAATTGTTCAGATCCCAAAATAACACATGAAGAAATGAAATGCTTCTTAGCAATTCTTATTGTATCTGGATATGACAAAAAACCGTCAAAGAAAAGTTACTGGGAAACTGGAGAAGATTTACGCAACAAGGCTGTTTATAATTCCATGCGTCGAGATCGATTTATACAGATCATGAGGTTTTTGCATTGTGCAGATAACACTAAACTAACAGTAACGGATAAAATGACCAAACTGCGACCCTTGATAAATGTAATAAAAAAAAACTTTCCTAAATATTATATACCAGATCGTGAAATTGCATATGATGAAAGTATGATTGAGTACTTTGGACGCCACGGATGTAAACAGTACATCCGTGGCAAGCCAATTCGTTTTGGCTACAAGGTCTGGTGCATCAATTCAAAAAGTGGCTATCTTATCAATTTTGAGATATATCAGGGATGCATATCTAATTCTAAGCCAGAACACCAAAAAGAGTTTGGTAAAGCGACAGCTCCGCTTCTACAACTAATCGAAGATTTACCACAGGAACACAAATCTAAGCCTTTCAGGTTTTATTTTGACAATTTATTTACATCAATAAAGATGCTTTATCACCTGAAAGAAAAAGGATACGAGGCAACTGGAACGATTAGGGAGAATCGGTTACCAAAAAATTGTTCTATCCAACCTGTGAAACAAATGAAGAAAACAAAACGAGGAACGTATGACTATGCTTTGATAACAGATAAAAATGTGGTAGTTACCCGTTGGATGGACAATTCGGTGGTTACTGTAGCATCTACAGTGCATGGGGTTGCTCCAGTATCAAATGCAAGTCGCTATTCGGCTTCTGAGAAAAAAAAAATTGGCATTCCAAGACCTAACTGCATTGGCAAATACAATGAATTTATGGGAGGGACAGATCAAATGGACTCAAACATTAACGTTTATAGAATTTCAATCAGGGGTAAGAAGTGGTGGTGGTCGATTTTTACATGGTTAATTGATGCCTGCTTACAAAACGCCTGGATTTTATACAGAAAGCAAAACCCTTCTACATCACAACTGAATTTCCGACGAGAAATAGCACAGGTCTATTTAAAAAAATTTCAAAACACCGAAATCGGCTGGGCGGCCATCCACATATTCATCAGACAGCAGAGTTTCTCCTGACATTAGGTATGACCACATTGATCATATTGTTGAATATATACCGAACAATAAGCGAAGGCGTTGCGCTGGCAATCATACAACGTCCAGTGCTGTAAGAACTCAATGTCGCAAATGCGGTGTAGGACTGTGCATTACTTGTTTTGGTGAATATCACAAGCAAAATTAAAGCTTTTGTTACAAATTTTGCAGAAAAAATAAATATACATTTCAGTTGCAAATGTTTTATTTTAGATACCCTATGGTACTAGTGTGCCATATATGGCACAGCCCATTTTTTTTTTCTAAACTTTTCAGCTTAAAAAAATTAACCAAATGCAATAATTAAACACCTAAAGACACAGAAATACACATTTGTTTAATAAATTTCGGAAATAAAAATATTCAGTACCTAATGGGTGAATGAAGTAAAAATTGTTATCAGAATAATAAAGAGAACTCGTCGCTAGTTAAAGTAATATTTCATTAATACTGCAACAAAATTGCAAAAATTTAAAATTTTTATTTCATAAAATTCGCAATGTTGAAGGATCGGATGCAAGCAAAAAGATGGGAATAATTTCATTAATTACCTTGGAGAAAATTTTAAAATGATAAAATATTAATTTTATATAAATTGGAAAGATAAGTTTAGCAGGCGCGGCTCGTGATGACGTATTTGGGAGGGCGCGTACAATGATGCGAGTGCTTCGTGTATTCTCGTGTACTAACTGTAACGTTTTCTTATAAACACCGAAAACACACGAGGCACTCGGATCATTGTACTTGCACTCCCAAATACGTCATCACGAGCCGCGCCTGCTTTATAGGCATATAAGTATTGAAAAATGGTCCCAAGAAAATATATAGTAAAAATATGTTAATTAACTTTAGAAATACCAAGAGGTAAACATATTATAAATTTCAATATTATATTAATTTTAAACATATGTTGTAGGTTGTAAATATTTTTGTATAGTTCTCAAAATATAAATAGTAGCCGAGAAAATTTGTAGCTTCACTTAAACTTCAATAAAATGTATCTTGTAGAATACGTTTATTATTATGTAATTAAATTGTCTCGTTCTACAATATATATTCGCATATTTAAATAACTTAAGAAATACTTATCTGAGATATAATGTAATGTGGAATGTATTGTTAAACAAAATAGAATATCAATTTTATATAAAATATTTAATTACAGAAAGATTATGTTTGAAAATTTCAATACACTCAATGATTCTATCTATACGAGTGACTAATGAAACTGGCTCCTCTAGTCATGGTACATGTCTATATCAATCAAAGAAAAAGCATATATTTCCCCCGCCCACGCTCATCTGCACCGCAGAGAGTACAGCGAGTTCTTAACCGATTTATTGATAACATAAACCGTTAACCGAATCCAGAAGAAATGGCTGGCAACAACGACAATAAGGACACCCCGAAAAATATAACATTTGATATGAAGAACATAAATACTCACGAAGAACTTCAAGAAACAATCAACAACTTTATCAAATTCATGCAGAACGCCTTCGAGACCAAGATGAAAGAAATGAAACCACCACGTAAATCTAACAAAAGACAAAAAACTGAAACACCGCAGATAGAACTGAGCAACAGTTACGAAGCACTCGGCACCGCAGAAGAAGAAAAGAAGAAAACAGAAGAATCAACGCCAATGGAAAGCGACGAACAATCAACAGCCTCCACTTCCGCAGCGAATCCCGGGGTGAGCAAGATAAAACACACAAACACAAATACACAACAACATAAAACAATCAACACTAACCGACCTCCCATAACACCCACTATCTCCCCATTTACCATAACCGAATCAACACAATGGAATCTAGTCCGTGAATTAATGAAAGCTAACAAAATCCAATACACCCAAAGCAGATATACCCAGGCCGGAGTCCAGATCACTCCAAACACAGAACACGATTACAGAAACCTGAACCGAATCCTAAACGAAAACAAAATACAATCATTCACTTACCAACTCCGCAGCGAGAAAAAATTAAAAATCGTCATTAGAGGCGTACCACAATTCCTGACCCACGACGAAATCAAAGACGATCTAGAGCACCGCAACTATCCGATCGCAAAAATTACAAGGATGAACGGTAAAGACCGTCTTCCCGCCCCCCCTTATCTTAATAGAACTCGACAAAGAGTACAAGTCAATCTTCGACATCCACGAAGTTTGCGGATTAGCAGTTAAAGTTGAGTCCCTCAGACTGAGAAAGGACATCATTCAATGTCACAGATGTCAGAAATTTGGACACCATCAACGTATGTGCAACGTGAACTACGCGTGCATGAAGTGCGGAGAGTCGCACTCGACGCATGAATGCACGAAACGGACCACTACCGCCCCTAAATGCGCAAACTGCGGTGGAGAACACCTCTCGACCAATCTTAACTGTAGGAAAAACCCCAACAACCCAGCAAACGAACCTATACAGACACAAAAACTCATAGACGCACCACTACCAAAACACAACGCGTGGACTCAAAGGCAACAGACAAGTAACATCACCGCAACTACGCCCACAACCCGGGAAAATACACCAAAACCAACACTTAACTCAAACGAAAAAGCAGACAACAACATTGCTCTCATGATTGGGAGACTGTTTATAACACTCTGCTTGACAAATGCTACACCTCAACAAAAAGAAAGCTTTTTCGAAGATACACTTGAACTGACAAAACTTTTTAACGCACGCAAACAATGAATCACAAACACAACATTAAAATAGCCTATTGGAATGCACAAAGCATAACACACAAAAAACATGAATTACGCGTATTTTTAGACGAACACCAAATAGACGTAATGCTGTTAAATGAAACGCATCTAAAACCAAGTCACTCGTTAAAAATACAAAAATACAAAACATACAGACACGATAGACCGGTACAAAAAGGCGGCGGAACCGCTATACTCGTACACGAAACAATAAAACACAGCGAACTTGAATACAAAACACTCGAAATCATAGAAAACACAGGCATACAAGTAAACACAAAAAGGGGACCGATAAACCTTTACGCAAGTTATCTTCCCTCCGGATTAGACATAGTAGAATCAGACATACAAACGATCTTCAATCAAAACACACCTACAATATTTGCGGGAGATTTTAACGCGAAACACCAAAACTGGAACTCGAAAGTAGCCAATAAAAACGGTACAAAACTAAAGAAAATAGCACAAGACAACAACCTCAACGTAATCGGGCCCGTAGAACCACCACACATACACATACGAACGGGTACTACTGACGTTTTAGACATTGAAATATTTAAAAACATAACCACAACACATACAATAGAAACTATAAACGACCTCTCCTCAGATCATTTTCCAGTGATATTAACGCTTGACATGGACACAACTAAAACGAAAGTCACATTTAATAAGACAGATTGGGGAAAATTCAAAGAAACCCTATCACTTAGAACAGTAAAAATTCAAAACGCGGAAGACATTGATCAAGCAGTGATCACACTGGAAGATGACCTAAAAAACGCAATCGCGACATCTACAAAAACCAAAACCATCGACACGAAACTTAATATCCCGACAGAACTAAAAATAAAAACACGAAACAAAAAAAACATACTTAAAGAATATAAAAGAACGCTAAATCCGGAAATAAAAACAAAATTAAACGCGGTAACTAACGAAATAAAATCAGACATGATCGAACACTTTAATAAAAATTGGAATAACAAAATTGAATCCCTTAACACGCAAGATCAAACACTCTGGCAGATGACAAAAGCCCAAACAAACGCTAAAAACAACATTCCACCGCTAAAAACCGCAAACGGACCGGCAATAACTGATAAAGAAAAAGCGGACGAATTCGCGAACGCGTTAAAGAGACAATTCGAAACGAACCCGACAATACCAGAGCATAACACATTTTCAAACCAAATTGAACGGCAACGAAATAGAAAAATCGACATAACAGATGGAGAAATCGACGCCACAAATACCGACGAAGTGGAAAAAATAATTAAAAACCTTAAAAACCGGAAAGCCTCCGGAGCGGACGGTATAATTAACATTGCAATAAAAAAACCTACCTAAAACCGGTATACAAATTATAACCGACATAATAAACGGAATAATAAAACACGGACATTATCCCGCGAACTGGAAACACGCTCAAATAATAATGATCCACAAACCCGGAAAAACAACAAAAACTACCACAGACTACCGGCCAATAAGCCTACTCCCTTCGATAAGTAAGCTGGCGGAACGCGCAATACAGACAAGACTCGAAGAAGAAGTCGACGACAAAAACATTATCCCGGACTTACAATACGGTTTTCGGAAAAACCACTCTACCAGGCAACATGCAATAAGACTAACAGAACATATAACCGAAAAAATGAACGTATCAACATCAACGGGCGCAATTTTTCTCGACGTTGAAAAAGCCTTCGACCGCGTTTGGCACGCCGCACATACGGCAAAATAACCACTTTAGAAGGTCAAAAATAAATTTTACTACTTTAATATAAGGACTAAAATTGCTTGTATTCTTCGAGTCAAGTACCTGAGTCATCGTGCTGGCCAATAACATCCTTTGTTATGCTTATAACAAAGGCGCCCGGGGGTCCGACAGATAAGCGTTGTGCAGCTGCGGCTAGTTGCATTCGAAACCGGAAGGCATTACAACGTGTTATTTTCGTTCAAATCGTGCATAAATCGAAATATTAATTATGGACATTGAGGCCACAGGTATGTTTATTAATTAATTATTTTTCCACCCTAGTTATACAAGATATGTATTAATAAATGAAGGTTTCATTCCGCTCTTACTGTTCATAAAAAAAATATACTTCCTTAGACTTTCAAAAAAAGTTCCGCTTAGTACCGCTTTCTGTCCTAAATATTTACGCTTGTGTGTTTGTTGACTACTAATACTGTGAATTCTAGGAACTCAAACCAACTCATTGTGACACTAGACCCTTTTTTTCACAGGTAGTCGGAGTGGACCAAGACACTCGGAATTCAATATTTAAAAAATGGATCTGGTTTTGGTGTTAAAAAGCGAAAACTTTTATAAACAATCATCGTCTCAGTGTGTAGAACGATTAACTAGTTACATAATGAACAAATTTAGTGAATATAAACTGTCAAAAGACTGTGTAACTAAAATCAAGTGTGCTTTGAAAGTGTTTGTTTCAAAATTGTTACAAAAATGGAAAAAATCTAATTGGACCATGGACAAATTCATGAAATCCAATTCAAAATGGTTAATGAACGATTTGGTATTGCCAGCAGTAGGCACTATAAGCTCGAACAAAGATTTGCAAGCGAAAAAGACCAGAGGCAGACCTGCAAAATCTTTTGAAGAGAGCTCTTTACGAACAAAACGAAGGGTGATGAAACCACTTGTTTCTGAGTCAAGCCCAGAGCTATTATGTTCTGCTGCTCGAGCCAGCCTTACTAAGAGCGGAAAAAGGACAGCTGCCAAATTAGTGAGTTTAGCCTTAACTACAAGCCCAAGGAGATACAAACGCATGAAAAACATTCACGATACGCCATCATATTCGGCTTTAAAGCCTTACTCTCCTGAGGAAGCATTAGCGCTCATAATCGACTCAGACATGGGAAAAGAAGATTATATACATTGGCAAAAAGGAGCGAAATCGCGAGGCGCCAACATATATCCAGCTTACAACGTCGGCACAAACAAAAAGGCAGTGTTACCCGAATAACATAAAAATCACGGAGACTGAAGTGCTAATTCCAGTTCCAAGATATTTTGGACCACACAATACAAAGACTTGCTCATGTGCAGCAGGATGTACTTTTATTACACCACGATCACGAGAAAAACTCAGCGATCAAAGTCGTTTACAAGTGGGGTCTTGATGGGAGTGGAGGACATTCAATTTACAAGCAATGTTTTGCTAACAATTCATTGTATGGAGACACTAACATAATTCTATGTACCATCGTTCCATTGCAAATGTCAGGTTACCACGAATGGAAAACAGATTTTCTGGCAAAACCCAAGTCCGTCTTCATCGAGATATAACCGCATCATTCGCCTGCAGATTGAGAAGGAGACGAAGGAATCCGTTAAACATCATTACGAGGTAATAGAGGAACAAATATCAAATTTGTTGCCTACTGAAGTCATTCTTGGGGATAAATCTTACACATTCGAACATCATCCTGTGTGTACAATGATGGACGGAAAGACATGCAACGTACTCACAGACAGTTCATCGTCACAAGCGTGTAATGTGTGTAAGGCAACACCCAAGGAGCTCAACAATCCTAACTTACTTTTACAGAAACAATATCCTACAAGTTCATTTAACTTTGGAATATCCGTACTGCACTCATACCTTAGATGTTACGAGTACTTATTGCATATCTCCTATAAACTAGAAATACGGCAATGGCAAGCGAGGGGCAGAGAAGCCAAAGAAAATATAAAAAAGCGGAAAGAAGAAATAACCACTAAATTTTACCAGCAAATGGGATTAGTGGTAGACCAATCGAAGCAAGGTGGGGGCAACTCAAATGATGGGAATACGGCTAGGAAGTTTTTTAACGAACCTACAAAATCTGGGGCTATCACAGGCTTAGATCCTGAACTTATAAAAAGATTTGCCAACATCCTGAGTGTTTTATCGTGTGGATTTAGCGTGAACTACGTAAGTTTTAAAAACTACTGCATCGAAACTGCAAAAATGTGCTTAGTTCTTTATAATTGGTACAAAATAAGTGCATCTGTGCACAAACTATTAATACACGGTGCAGACATAATAAAGGAGCTACCTTTGCCTGTGAGATTGTTTTCAGAAGATGTGCTGGAAATCAGTCAAAAAGAATACAAAGGTTTACGACTTTTCCATGCTAGAAAAACCTCCAGAATCGACACCAATACCGACATTGTGCACTGGATGCTAATAGCTTCCGATCCTATCATTGCATCCAAGAGGAGGAGCCATCACAAAAAAAAGGAAACCGTTTTCTAAGGAGGTGCTGGAAATGTTGGATGTGCCACTAGTAGAAACCATCGAAAACAAGGATGGTAATGACGAAGAATCAATGGATGATCATGACGACAGTGATAGTAATTAACTACATTGTTTACAACATAATTGATTTATAATTTATAATTATGTGTACTTTAATTAAAATATACTAATTTGATTTTCAATTCTATTTAATTTTTATAATCTATAAATACCATTTAGGTAGGTAGGTACCTAGAAATCTTCTCAAAACTCAACACAAAGTAGCCCTATAGGTAAGAAACATATCTAAGCATAAATGCACATATTATTTCACATATTTCTTTTTTGACCCTCTAAAGTGGTTATTTTGCCGCATGTGCGCCGGCCTAATACACAAAATGAAACAACACAAAATATCCAACAAACTAATAAAAATAACCGACAGTTACCTAAAAAACCGCACATTTAATGTCATAATTGGAAAAGACAAATCAACAAACGAACACATAACGGCAGGAGTCCCACAAGGATCCGTCCTCGGGCCACTCCTGTATAATATCTACACGTCAGACATACCCAGAATAGAAAACTGTAATATCGCGTAATACGCAGACGACACCGCCATATACATAAGCCACAGACAAACATCTTACATGCACAAACAGCTACAAATCAATCTAGTCCTCTTAAAGGACTGGTACGACAAATGGAAAATTAAAATTAATCCAAAAAAAAAACCGCGGCAATTTACTTCCAACACAGAAAACGACACAAAAGGTCGGACAAAATCAAACTCGAAGGTCACAGAATACACTGGCAAAACAAAATCAAATACTTCGGGGTCACAATGGACTCACAACTTACGTACACGGAGCACATTAAAGAAATAAAGAGAAAAATCGGATACACGACACAAAAATTATAAACGGCAAAAGTAAACTAACATTAGAAAATAAAATGTTAATAATAAAAACGATAATACTCGCGGGCGCGACATACGCCGGAGAAGTATGGCATGAAGCCAGCGAGAAACAAAGACAATCAGTAAAAGGGAAAATTAATAAGATTATTAGACTCGCAATAAATGCACCACGATACATGATAAACGCGCAAATATATAAGGAAACTAAACTCGAAACACTAGATTCAATAATATGTAACCGAACACTCAAAACAATAGAAACAATAAAATCACATAAAAACCCCACAATAAGGAAAATAATAAAGCCAAATCGGAAACTAATCAAAAAAGACGGGCTTAATCAAATAAAAAGACGCGCCGAGGATAATGATATCCAACTAAAGGCGAAAAAACGTAAAACAAACAGTTAACAAAAGACAACAAACACACACAAAAATGGAAACACAAACACCGCATTCCTAATAGGCTAAAAAAAAATGTAACACACACAGACACATAAGCACACAAAACATCCAAAACCCTGGGAAAAGAAAGTGGAGTGGAAATGGAGGAAACGTCGACCACCGGAAGAAAAATTAACTGACTCATGGCAAATATTTCAATAATTCATTCTTTGAAATTAAATTAAATGAGGACATCTGATTCTATGGAGTTACTTTTCCAATTTATAAACAGTTTTCGGGATGTGTGACATCTTATGAGGTTACTGTACTTATACGAGATATTTTATTTGTTAAAGTTTATTTTGTCAGCTTACTAAGCAATGGGGAACAATTCGACTTTTTTTTTATTACATATTTCGATAAATCGTCTTTAAAAAAGGCAAGTTTAATTGATCATTTTTTATATAATCAACTTCCTCGCTTGTAATTAAATAAATAAAATGCTAGTGACGTCACTACACTTTCATTAATAAAACTCGTTCTTCGTAGTATGTGGCAACACTGTGTAGAAGAATGGTTCACCCAGAATTCACGTCGTTGTGTTTCCTGTCAGCGATCGTATCATAAACACGTTGACATTTGTTTGGTTTTGAGGTTAGTGTATTTTAATTCGTTGCAAGTTATGGCCATCAAAAGAAATAATTATAAAACTATTGCCAATTGCATTTAGAAAAAGATTTAGCAATGTGCAGTCAATTATAGACTGTTTTGAAATAGAAAAGCCTTCAAACCCAGAACATCAAGCATTGACATAGTCAGCATACAAATCATGCAATACAATTAAATATTTAATTTATTGTACACCACATGGCTGTGTCAATTTTATATCACATGGTTATGGAGGCTGTGCAACAGATGCAGTTATTGTTTCTGATTGTGGTTACTTGGATATATTGCCAGCAGAATGTGGTGATTAGCTGATCGAGGTTTTAAAAACATTGCAGCTGATCTATCAAAAAAGAAATGCTATTTGGTCCGGCCACCAAGCGTTATTCAAGGAACAGGGCTAACCAAAGAAGAAGTCAGAATGAGCAAGCGAGTTGCTGCTGTTCGCGTTCATATAGAGAGAGACATAAGTCGGATTAGAGAGTTTACAATGCTAACTCCTCATGCAACCGTAGATAAAAATCTTATTAACTTACTTGATTTTATAGCTGTAATTGCTTGTGCTGTTATAAATATGCCAGGTACACTAATAAAACATTAAGACAAATATACTTTAACTATTTTTTTATTTATTGTATAACAATACATTCATAAGATAGATAAATAGGTAGGTGTAAGTATTAAGTTTTTGATACAAAGCAATACAGAAATATAATTAAATAACTTGTATTATTATACAGAATAAAATTTTATTAATTAAAAGATAAACATAAATGGAAGAAAACAATGCAACTGCACAAAATATGCAGTTAGAAAAGTCAGTAGATAAATATAAATGCTAAATAAAATAATAATCATGTTTTTATTTATATAATAAACTAAATCATTCTTTTAAAAAACAAAATAACATTTTAATTAAAATTTTATGTTTTGAATATGTGGAAAGATTGCCTTTTTCCAAAATTCTATTGCCTCTTTAATTATTTTATTGCAATAATTTGGATCATACTTACAACTTAAATATTTAAATTGTCTTGTTGTTTCAAAGTTTGGGCAAGCTACAACAAACAGCCCATAATCCCTTTTAGTAACATGAAGTTGAATTTGAAGCTGAGCAAAATATTTTGGTGCAATGGTCTTTTCATCAAGTAAGTAATTTTCAATATTTTTTTCTTTGGATGGACATTTAATCTCTAAACAGTATACCATGCTAATTCCATCTGGAGATGCTGCAATAATCGGATTTCTTTAAATCTATGTGCAAGCCACTTTTTTCAAATTTTATTTCGAAACGTCTACACACTACCTTAAAAACATCTGATTCTAGTTTTCTACCTCTTTCCATAGCTTCTGTTGCTGGCAATTTAGTGCCTCCCAATATTAATTCTGTTAATGTTCCATCCATAGCAATACATTTTGATGCTTCATATATTTTAGAAGCAGTAATACGAGCATACCTCAGCTCATACCACAAAGGCTCATCAGACTGTTGACGAGTTAATTTTTCTGCCTTTGCACATATATGAGCTTGTGTACTATGTATACAATATTGCAGAAACGTGTCTGCATTTGCCACCAAATTATTTAATTCCTTAAAATAATTGATATACATTTGATGAATAGATAACAAACGTTCATTGTCTACTTCTTTATAACATTGTAGTAGAACACTATCTGCATTCAATATCTTTCCTTCACTAATTACATTTTGCAAAAAGTTATTGGTTATAATAGGCACTTCAACAGCAGGTTATATATCCATCACACAGATAAATTTTTTTAAACTTCCAACCTTTGAGAGCTCTGATTTTTTCCAATAACATTTTACTGCAGTTGTTGAAGGCTCTTCTGATCGTATTAGCAACCAAAATAATAAAGCTAATCTGTGTTTACAACCACCTGGAAAACAGTAAATATAAATTATTACTGTTATATACTGATATATTTTATTTATTGTGATATTTTATTTTAATATTTAAATATCATTATATCTTACCTGCAGCGGCAGCACAGTCCAGACATTCAGATTTCACAATAGTTTGTTTAGTTTCATCAATTTCGGCCATAACTGTATAAGGTTTAGATGTAACTTTATGCTCGGGTGTAATTTTGGCTTGTATCTTACATACATTATTTTCTCTTTTCAATTGTACAAAACCTATAGCATTATCCCCATATACTTCTCTACTAGACCTTAAAATACGCTTTTTTAATACAGAACATCCAATTAGTCTACAGAAAAAATTATTACTTTATGTTTTTTGCTCGACGAGTTTCACTACTAATAAAACTTAATGTATTATTGTAATATTCATCAATCATAGAATAATCTACAACGGGTAAATTATTTGAATTTGCATCTTCAAACCCACGATTCATTTTGCAAATTAGAAATAAATATTTATTACAACTTAACCTCACTAATTTAGTAAACAAATAATAAGCGGAAACACCGATCGATTCCATTCATAAGTATGACGACGGTGTTGTCACATAGTAATTTTAGCGTACGAGAGCCTTGTGACGTCACGAGATTTTATTTGTTTAATTTTTTAAAAACTAATAGGTTTTAAACCGTAAAATTTTGTGTATAATTATATTTTGATATGTAGTTTAAGATAATATTGTTTTTAACAAAAAATAAAAAGTTGTGTTGTTCCCCATTGTTATAACATTGTTATATTTTTCTCGTGTATTATGTTGCAACGTTAACTACTATTATTGTTTTTATATGCTCTAGAATTCAATAATGTCTATATGAATGTTGTATATTAACATCTGGTATAAACAAAACGAATAAAAATCTATCTGATATCTATATAAGCATTTCATAAATAATTTTACCACATATAAATACATTCGTACCTTATACAAAACTTTAAGAAAGTGGGACAAACGGTTGATTTTCCAATTTATCATAAGTAAAAACACAAGAGCTTTTTTTATCGGATAAATTTCTCTTTGTAACGAAATTATTTTGCCAATCAGTAATTTGACAGAAAAACTTACATGAAAAAATCGCGAGACCGAAAGGTCGAGCGATTTTGTCTAATGTAAGTTTTTCTAATTACTATAAGACTTGCGGCAGAAATATTATTACTGAAGATATAAAAATATGTAGACAAACAATGAGTATAATAAATAAAACATTTTATTTCATTAGAAAAATGAAAAAATGAATATGTAAAACATATTTAAAAACAGAGACGAAAACGATGTACACTATATTTGATGGCTGCACTACCACTTTGGCATGTAGAACTTATCACAAAAAAAATATTTCTATTGCATAAATATTATAGTTGTTAAAGAGTTGTCGTCTCTGTGGAGACTTTGTTGACCCAGTGTATGTATTAGATTAAAATCTCAAACTTGTTTATACGCCATAAATTCATATTATTTTATATACTTATGGGCATTTGTTTCAGAAAATGTACGCTATTGTAAGATACATTCAAGATGGAATTTTACAAATATTTAATCTGAAAAAGATTAGTCAAACGAAGAATAAAATTCTAGCAAAATATATAGACGGATATTTTTATCCAGCAAATATACTGTATTGTGGAAATCATGCAGCTGTCTATGCAATTTATTGTCAACTGTGGCAAAGACCTTTTGAAAACAATTTCCAATATGGATTCGGACCATTCATGTAGGAAGAATCTTCACGCTTCAGAACCAAGTAAGTAATTACAAATGATGTCAAACATTTATAAATTCAAGAATTGCTTATCATGTTCTTTCATCTACATCTCATGTACATACGACATCTAGACAAGCGAAATTATGGCAATCGTGTTAGATATTTTTTGAATTGTTGAGAAAAAGTAATAATTTTCACGTCTTCATCATAATATCCCTAACCAAAACTCTAGTTAATTCAATACAAGCTATCATTTTTCGTAAGATACACTTACTTTACTACTTTCTATTGCGTAAAATATCAAAGTCTGTAAATATCGATTTAATATCAGTTATGGAAATGAGCCATTACTATTTGGTTTTTCTCTCTATGATAATAATCATAATCAAATTAAGTGCTCATCACCTGAAACTAGATGGTAACTAATTATACTTTTATGTTGTCCTATCCAGATGCAGGCTGTATATTAATATCTTACTTTTATATATTTTATCTTTTAATTGAAAAATAGATATCCTGCAAAATTTTTTATTTACTTAATTTGCCACTATTTTCTAATGGCACCTGGGCGTGCTGCCCCAAATAATAATTGTCAATATGCATAAATATACACTTGTGCGGGAAAATGTCAATTATCATTAAATAGGTGGTGTACTTACGCGTATGCTTCAATATATTATTCTTTCGATTGTTATAGGTAATGTGTCACACAAGAGCAATGATGCCTACTGCGCTAGATCGTACTCTACTTATGAAAAGAACAGCATTTCGTTTGCTGATAATGAAGAACAGTCATTTATTGAATGCGAATTAGTACGCGCAAACAAAGAGTCTCTACACGTTGAAGAAGAATCAGTTTTGTCTCAGCAAAAGTCGTCACCATTTATTTTAGATGATACAGTTTTTGACAACAATGAACATAATTACTTGCCGCCAGCAGGACCAATCCTTGAAAATACTGCAAATAATGATAATGATAACGATAATATGACAGTACTTCCAAATACTGATTTTAATCCTTGTAAAACGTGTAATACTCCGGCTATCCAAGAAAAGAAAGAGATTATTTTGCGTTTATTGTAAAACCATACAGTCAAATTTGTCTCGTCATTTTGAACGACGACATAAAGATGAAGATTTGGTACATTCGTTGCTGGAACTGGAAAAAGGTAGCTTACACATTATTATTATTACTGTTACTATTATTATTATCATCTTCTTTTTATGAACTTGAATGTGTCAGAAATTAGCCGGCTGGTGATTATAACGATATCCAGAAATCACCAAACATATTAGAATATATTTGAAAGCTTGATAATGACCAATTACAACAAAAATTTTACACATCTAAATTCAAATAATATTTATTTACCCAAGTCTGGGTACTAGGCAATATATTGAAATATGTACATATATTGGCTAGTGTTTCTATATCTTAATTCCATGCAAAGTTTACGTCACATTTGTTTACTATTTCTTCCTTTCGTTTACAGCAAGTGCTGCTAGAAGAAATATATATCACCGCTTACGTTCCATGGGTTCACATGCATTTAATACAGATTCTGTGTATAACGATGGCACATTATTGGTTACGCGAAGATCTAGATATCCTACATCTGCAACCGACTTTTTGCCTTGCTCTAAATGCGGAGCATTTTATAGAAAAAGAAATTTATATAAGCACAGTAGAATTTGTTGCGTTCAGTCGTATCCTTCTAGTATATACAATGCCCGAAAAGCTTCCGGAAGATATCATCCTGAAGCAAACAATGCTTTGGTGCAGCACATTTTTCCTTCAGAATAATTGAAACATACATGAGTAGGTAAACCCCACCAGTTTTGTATAATAAAAAGGTATTTTTAATAATATAAAATATTATTAAAAATCTGGTGTGAAGAACACAAATGCAGGTTCACTATTAATATTTTCTGTGAACGTGTCCGAATATATCCTATCCCCAGAGATAGGGGATAGGGGATCTCTGGGGATAGGATATATTCGGACACGTTCACAGAAAATATTAATAGTGAACCTGCATTTGTGTTCTTCACAGCAGATTTTTAATAATATTTTATATTATTAAAAATACCTTTGTATTATACAAAACTGGTGGGGTTTACCTACTCATGTATGTTTCAATTATGCTGATACATTACACATGCGGTTAAGCCGTAGTATGAGTGAAGGCACAAACAAAATGCAGTTTTCTGGAGAGATTGGCTGTGCTAACATTTGGAAGGGCGTCGTTACTTCACATTAATTATGTTGACGATATGCGAGGTACTTCGGCTGTCTGACAACAGGTAGCGCCGAATTTACTTCTGCGCTCGGTCTGGATAATTACGGTGATAGCGCGAGGTGGTTCTTTTCTGTGAATGTGTCTGGAAATATCCTTTCTCCAGCAGGGGCGTACCGATGAGCTTGTAGAAAAGCGAAATACGTATCTACGTCTCTGGGGATAGGATATATTCGGACACGTTCACAGAAAATATTAATAGTGAACCTGCATTTGTGTTCTTCACACCAGATTTTTAATAATATTTTATATTATTAAAAATACATTTTTCCTTCTCTCCTAGACGACGAAATCACCGGAATTCTAAAATTTGATAAGCTAATAGTGTCTTTTGGTAATACGTTAACTTTAAAGTATCGACAGCCTCATTTATATTACCATATTTGGGAAATTCTTCGAGCAATTACACGTTTCTTCATTACAATTAAAACTTTAGATTCGTCTTTTCAACAACTCTCTGATGTTTTCAAACCACAGTATTACAATCTTGTTCTGCAATCTGTAAACATTCTCGCTAAATTTGATCCGCAAACCGGCTGCTACATGGTTCCATCGGTTGCCACCAGGCTAGGAACATATATAAAAAAATGTTGTGATTTGTATATTGTCGACTGTATTAAGACTGGGTGTTACAAAAGAAAACAGGCAGCAAAGGACTTTTTAAAAGTTTTTCAATCAGACTACTCTGCATCTATTAATAAAACTGCAACTGAGAGTCAAATTCAAACAAAACGTAATAAAAAAATTGAACTACCACTTCAAGCAGACATCAATAAATTACGTTCTTTCCTCAATAACAATATCAATCAACTATTCCTTAAACTCTCTCATAACTTTTCTTATCTAGATTGGTGTAACTTGTCCAAATACGTTTTCTGTTACCTGTAGTTTTTCAATAGAAAGAGAGCAGGGGAGATAGAACGACTATTTTTAGCGGATTATAGAAATTATCAAGATTTGGACAAAGAGAAGGATTCAGTTTTATATAACTCTCTAACTCCAGATGCACAACTTTTGGCAGATAATTATGTTAAAATAAACATAAGAGGTAAATTAGGCAGAACAGTTCCAATCATTATTCGCAAGAGCATCTTCGTACCATAGATTTACTAATTACGCAGAGGCGACTCGCTGGAATTCATCCCTCTAATCCTTACATTTTTGCTTCTCCACTTGGTAATTTCACCCATTTCCGTGCTTGTGAGTCTATGAGACACTGTGCTAATGCATGTGGAGCATCTGAACCTCTTAAACTTAGGGGCACAATACTTAGAAAACAGTTAGCAACGACTGCACAAATTCTTGAGCTTGGCGAAAATACTATGGGTCGATTGGCTAATTTTATGGGCCATGAAATATCGATTCATAAAGAACATTATCGTTTACCTAGCACGGCAGCTGACCTTAGTCAGACATCTAAAATTCTTGCAATCATGGAATGTGAAAACGTGGAACAATATAGAGGAAAATCATTGTTTGAAATTAAAAATACTGTGGAAAACAGTAGCATGCCATCATCATCTTCAACGAATCAAACAAAAAACGAAGATATAGTTGATCAAGTGCATAACAAAAATTTGAACACTAGTATATCATCATCATCATCAGATGATATTTACTAACTGGAGGAGTACCCTGTAAAAAGTAGAAAACGATTGGGTAAATTATTTTTTTTAGTTTTGTTTATTTTCTGTGAAATGTTTATTCCTTAACAGTTTGTAATTCTTTTCAATATCATGTTTGACTGTTTTGTTAGACATATTTCTCATATATAACTATGCAACTGCAATAAAAATAAATAAATAATTTGAAGAACTGATACAAAAATATACACTGCTCCAATAAATTAACGCACCACATTATAAATAAAAAAATATGGATTATTTTATTTCCGATTTTTAATAGTTGGTATTATTTGTAAGCAACATCATTTCTAACCTTAACTTATTTGACATTTGTTGTCATATTTTCAGAGATTAAGTTAAAGTGCACACTTAACTTAAGTAAGGTATTTTGGGACATTTAAATTTTGATTTAACTGTTGTATTAAAAGTGTTTCCCTTTGTGAAACAATTTATTCGTTTATTTCTTTTACTTGTGTGATATTATGCAACGTGAAACACGAAACTTAACAAGGGAGGAATGCGCTCAAAATCCTTAAAAACATTGAGTACTGGATGAAAATGTCTTGAATAACGCGATAAACTTCGTTTCTCAACAACCGTTTTCTTCTCTACAGACGGTTATCGAGAGAAATAATTTAAATTGCAGCCGCCCAACACTTTGGAGGAGACTCAAGGACAGCGGATACAAATGCAGACGTCCAGCACAGAAAATAGATTTCGCTCCGGTTCATGTGGAACGCAGATTGCAGTTCGCAGAAGCAAACATCGGACGCAATTGGGACAACACGATTTTTACGGACGAAAAGGTGTTCTCTTCTGAAATTGGATCTGAAACCTTTGTACAGGTTGCCGAATTCGAGATACCAAGAGCGGAATGTACTCAAAAATAAGAGGAGCGGCCGACTATCCCTTAACATGTGGGGGTGGATGTCTGTAGCAGGTCCCGGAGAACTTGTACGGGTAGACCCAAGAATGGATCCAAGGGTGTATGTGCAATTATTAGAAAATAGCATGCTACCGAGCGTACAGGCAGTTTATGGGGACGCAGCTCTAGTGCATGTGACAATTGTCCGGTGCATACTGCTAGAATTGTTAGAGAATGGTTTGACAACCACCCTCAATTCACAGTGATGAATTGGCCTGCTAGATCCCCGGACTTTAACCCCATTGAAAATCTTTGGGCAGACATTGTGCGGCGATGGGGAAACAATCGCATCCGAAATGCAGAAGAAATTTATATGCATGCCAGTATAATTTGGGAGCATTACAGGTTTACGGAAATTTGTGAAAACCTCGTAAATTCCATGGAAAGGCGGCTGCAATCAACTATTGATAATAATGGTCGTTGGACCAAATATTAAAATTTAGTTTTAGAGCCGAGAAGGCAACGCGTATTTTTTTCGCAAAAAATTCAAGATCAAAACTTCGGCAATAGCGGTAACACGACGAGAATGTGATAAGATTGTTCTGATTTTTTCAATCGTATTATTCTATAATAATGGTAGACTCGAATTTGAGTACTCTCTTTGCATGTTTTTGCTATCAGTTTCAAAGACTGGATCCGTCTCATCAGACCATTTATTGAAACGATCTGATGGATTTAAGTCAACTTACTCATTCACATCAAAATTTCTAAAGAAGGTCCCAATCTCGGTCTTTAGTCATGTGTGGAACGCAATAAGTACCCAATTACAGGCCGGTCGACTTGAAACAGAAGTCTTAATGACAAATCTATACAAGATCCTGACATTAATGAATAACGTGATTGTTACCCCATTGGCTGACCAGATTGCATTCAGAAATCAGACCACAGTTGCTCTTATGTGTCAAGCAATCACAGGATTACCACATTTCCCCTGGGCCGGTCTATGTCAGAAAAATTCAGCTATTCGATCTGAAATGCGTGAACTAACTGAGTATATTAAGGCTATTGATGGTGACCAATACATTGGCCTCTGTTTATCGGGGTGTAGCAAGGATTTCCTACACCTGGGATATATTTCCTATCAACTCTGTATTCAAGGACTCGGTATGAATACATTAACAAAGTACAAGGGAATCGGGTCAAGAGGTGATGGAATTCCGAAAGCCTATTATGACTCACTCATTAAGGACTTTTTTAATGATCGGGATAATTTCCTTGGTAGTTATGATGAGATTAAGAAACTTCCCACAATCGAAACTATCGATAACCATTTATCCACTATCTCAGCCTTCTTTTCAAGTAAAAGGAAGTATGATGACGATGATGATAATGATGGAGTCGGTCCATCTCATCAGACACCGAATCCTGATCCTATACTGGAGATACCAATTGACGAGTATAATGACAGCACAGACGAGGATATGAACACCAAAGATCCTGATGATTCTGAGCCTGGTCCGTCAGAAAACCGAGCAGGATCAAAATCTCCAGAGTCCGCACGTGACCAGAAGACGCCCCGGACAGTCCTTCCACTTAATATTCCAAAAAATCAGATTGAGATTGGATATGATGACGAGGGAAAGATCGCAGCCATCACATGCCTTACTAAAGCAAAAGAGTTTCCACTCCCAGATGATCAACACACAGTCAAGAATTTAACTGTCCATCGCCATCCCAATATCCCTCCTGAAGAGCTGATTAAGATTTTCCTTAACACTGAATTCTATGAAGTAATAAGGTGTACCACTGAAGAACTTATTGGAAACTTAATCATTCCTATCCATCTCCTAATTCCTTTACAAAAGACTTGGATTAGAATCCCGAATAGTGTTTATGTCTGAAAAATCCTCCAACATTCAGGAACTCCGGAGGGGGGTTTAGAAATGGTCAATGGACTCTTAACTATTGAGAAGATCCGAGGAAGCTTACCGACATCCTTGACTGGTAACCTCGATCAATTCCACAACTTTATTAAGAATTCCATATGGACAGGAATCACACCAACTGGATTTATTATAGCCCTTAATTGATAATTTAGTTATATTAGATTAGTTTACTTTAAATACTTGTTTTATACCATTTTTAAAACCAATTGTTAATAATTTTGAATTTTTTTCTATTAGTCACAGTTTTTTTAAGAGCCATACCTAACATAGTACTAAAATATTTATTAATATAATAATAGTCTGTTTATGTACTTTTATTCATAGATTATTTCAACATTTTTGTTGCTTCTTTTTAATGTGAAACCCAATTAAGCATTTATTAAAAAAATATTTAACAGTAGGTGGAAATTGGTTTGATAAAAAATAAATTTTTTGAGTTCAATTTCAGAGCATATTGTTCTTAATTGAAAAATATTTGCATATAAAATATTATTTTAAATTTATTGTTTGTTAAAATTAAATTCTTCAATATTTTGTTATTATGTTTTATTTTTATTTTAATGTTAGTATTAATAAGAATATTAGCGTTTTATTATTTAATTATTTTGTTTATAAACCTTTTCACTATAAAAAATGGTATATCTTATATACGCAAAATACATTGTCGTCCGCATACAACTTTTTAGTCATACGAATGAAAAGTATCAAGATAGATAGAGATTTTTTATAATGAAATAAAAACCAAATTACTTATTCCATATGGACAAAAGTAAATTTTGTAACGTTAATTTTGTAAAATAACAAATAGAAATGAATTTGTTTATTATGTCAAACATGTTTATTGAAAGATTAAGTTATATGCGTACAATCATAAAACTGATAAATGTCTTTCAGTTAACCAATACAATCACTGAAAGACCACATTCATACTATATGAAAATATTGTGAATTTAATTTTCGCCTCAAAGTGTCAAATGCTAAATAAATGGGTGTATATACATTTTTAATGGGCTTTCCCCACACACAGACATCAGTTCGCCGAAGCAAACATCGGACACAATTTTGAACGGACGAAAAGTGTTCCCGTCTAATATTTGATTTAAAACTTTTGTAGAGGTTGCCAAATTCGAGATACCAAGAGATTTTCTATAATGAAATGAAAAGCAAATTACTAATTCCATATGGACAAAAGTAAATTTTGTAACGTTAATTTTGTAAAATGACAAATAGAAATGAATTTGTTTATTATGTCAAACATGTTTATTGAAAGATTAAGTTATTCAAAAACTTACTTTAATATTACAAGAAGCCTTTAAAATGTTTTTAAAACATCATACAGAAAATCGCATAGTATTTATTAAAAAAAAAAAATTGAAGAAAATATAATGTTGTCACCTTCCTAAAAAATACACACAAAAAGATGTTTTGCATATAGTTATGAATTCACCATATGTTTATCTCTATCAACGTTAGAGCGCTGGCCGTCATTACGGAATACATAATACGTATTACCAATGGTATTACATAAATACACGTATATGTATAGATATATACCGCAACTACTCAAGTATATACATGCACTTATATACCCTATCTATCTAAGGCTTTGCAACACAGACGCACGATCGATTGCCCGATGACAATTTTCAAATAATACGTTCAGTTACTATAGACAGTGACTCTACCTTTTTTTTTTAAATTAATTTATTATTTATCAACACATTATATACATTTATAATTTTAAAAATTTCACAATTAAAAAAAAAGAAAATGTAGTCACGTTCAAAATATTAACAGAGAATTACGGATTATGTATCACTCGGTATGCAGAGGGGCGATCACCAACATTACAACAGTGCGATGTTGGCTGCTCATATATATTTCGTAGTTTTCGCATTTATTTTGAAACATACTGTACATTGATCTGTTTGAATAATCTAATGCAGCGGTTCTCAACCTGTGGTACATGTACCACTGGTGGTACATTAAAGAACACCGGGTGGTACGCAAAATATAACAAAATATAAGGTCCCTCCATTTCCTACCCACCGCGGCACCAGAGAAAAAACGTCTGCGCGAACGTGGATGCGCGTACGAGATTTATTTACCATGCACGGATGAACAAGGCAGTGTAGAAGTGTAGTCTGCGTCTGCAATCAGTTATATACGAAGGCGTGTGTTTGCATGTTACATTTACGACGCTCGCCTAAATTTAATGGAGTAATGTAAGTTTAAAAAGCGAATATATAATATAACGGGTGTCCGTAAATGATTGAAGTTGACAGCATGTGTCAAATATTGGTCAAATTGGTATCGCTACACTTGATTTCGGTTGCAACAATAAACATTAGTGTCCCAAGCGGTAATCACCTTTGATGTAATTCTAAAAATTGTTTGTTAAAATCAAACAGAATAACCCATACTTTTTGGAATGTTTATTGCCAATAATAATTACAATCGTTTAATAAAATAATATTTGAAATCATTGTAATGACAGAAATACATTCTTTACAATAACAGACACGCACGACTATGGCAGACGAGGTAATAATTCTCAGTGTGGCAAATACAAAGCACATAAATTTCCTAGACTCGACTGAACGTCAACTTCAATCATTTACGTTAAGTTTACATATTATAAGAAAAACTTAGATTTAGAAAATGGATATGTGGCTAGGACTGGAATCGGAAGTGGCTCGGAAACCTGATAATGCACAGGAAATAGATTTACAGAAACAAACTACTACTACTACTAGTAGTAGTAATTCTGAAAAGAAACGAAAAGTTACCAGAAAGTATGATTCAAGTTATTTAGAATTTGGCTTCACTTGGAATGAAAATGAAATGGACCCTCAACCTCAGTGCGTTATTTGTTGCGACTTGTTCTCGAATCAAAGTATGAAACCATCTTTACTTAAGAGACATTTTGAATCCAAGCATGTCAATTTAAAAAACTAATCTGTTGACTATTTTAAGGCGAAATTAGTTGAACTAAAATATCGAAAACAGGTAATGAAAGGTTTTGTTAGTGCTAATGACAAGTGCTTGCATGCAAGTTATCTTGTAAGTTTAAGAATTGCCAAAACTGGTAGTGCTCATACTATTGGAGAACATTTAATATTACCAGCTGCTAAAGATATTGTTTTAACATTATTTGACGAAAAGACAGCTGGTAAACTTGATAATATTCCTTTATCAAATGATTCTGTAAGAAGACGTATTGACGAAATGGCGGATAATATAAAACAGATTCTTATTTGTAAGGTAAACCAAAGTCCCTATTTTGCACTACAATTAGATGAAAGTACAAACATAACGAACTTTGCTCAATTGTTAGTGTACATTCGATTCGAGGCGGAAGAAAAAATAAATGAGGATATTTTATTTTGCGAACCTCTTTCTGGGAGAACTACTGCGAAAGAAATATTCAGGCTAATTGATAACTTCATGTCAGAAAATAATATTCCTTGAAAAAAATGCATTGGTGTGTGTACTGATGGAGTTCGAGCTTTAACTGGCAAAAATTCTGGTGTATTATCTCAATTAAAAGTAGTTGCCCCTGAAGCTAAATTTACTCATTGCAGTATTCATCGTGAAGCTTTAGTAACAAAAGAAATCCCCGAAAAATTGAAGACTGTTTTGGATCAATCTGTTAAGGTTGTAAATTTTATTAAGAGTCGAGCTTTAAACTCCAGAATGTTTGCAATTTTGTGCCAAGACATGGGAAGTGATCATGAAACCCTATTATTACATTCTGAAATTAGATGGCTGTCCAGAGGCAAGGTTTTAAATCGTCTTTTCGAACTTCGATTAGAAGTGCAAGCTTTCCTATTGACTTCAAAATTTGAATTGGGAAAGTGTTTTTTTGATGAAATGTGGTTGGCCCGTTTATCATATTTAGCTGATATATTTGGAAGGTTGAACGATTTAAATTTAGGCTTACAAGGACCAAACGTGAATTTCTTTACTGTTAATTATAAAATAACTGCAACAGTAAAAAAACTAGAACTAATTATCAGTGAAATAGATAAAAATAATTTCAGCCTTTTACCAACCCTAGAAAATTTTCTTACAGAAAACAATATGAACAATAATGACGAATTGGCATCAGATATAAAACATCATTGCTCCTTATTGATAAATAAATTTAAATTTTATTTTCAAGAAGATTTGGAAAATCAAAATTGGATCAGAAACCCTCTTCCTTCAAATATTCCAGAATATTTTTCACGTGAACAAAAAGAACAAATAATAGATATGTCAAGTGATTCCACTGTAATGGAAAACTTAAACAAAAAAACACTGATTGAATTTTGGCTTCAACAAAGAACAGATTTTAAGGACATAGCAAACATTGCTATTCAGTTTTTAATGCCCTTCTGTACGACGTATTTATGTGAAAAAGGTTTTTCACAAATGTTATATCTGAAGAATAAATACAGAACAAAATTAAAAATTGAACCAAACTTAAGATTCAAATTAACTGACATAGAACCAGAAATAGAAAAAATTGTATCTGCAAAACAAGCGCAAGGATCGCATTGAATATTTTATTTTTACTGTTTTTACGTTGTTTTTTTTGCTGTAAACTTTTAAACATATTTTATTTCAAATTTTAAGAATATATGTTTTGTTTAATAAATATATGAATAAAAATGCTGGTGGTAATATAGTTTATGTCATGTGATTTCCTTATGGTGGTACGCGATAAACAAAAGGTTGAGAACCGCTGATCTAATGCATTAATTGTTAATAATAGTTACTATCTAACTTAATATTATTATCTATAGTGAGAATATTATTAATTTTGAATGAATTTAGTAGTAATAGCAATATTTAAAACACAAATTAATTTCTTATTTAATAGTGAACCCTCTAATACGAAGCACCACTGAAGAAAAATAATACAAGCAAATTTTAAGTAGATACTAAGTGTGACCAACATTTTAAAAAAAAATGTTGGCGCTAAATTCAAACTATCCTCAATCATTTACAATCGCACTGTATGTTCCAACAAAACTAAAGGAGCCTGTGTCCAAAAAATTAAAGCAAACTATTCCAAGTCCACTTTGCCAGTTTAAAGAATTCTACAAATTGAAAATTCAATATTTAAAGAGGGAGATGGAGTTAAAAGAATTGGAATATTTGAAAAGAGAAGTGGACGAGCAAAACAGGAGAGAGGAAGAAAACTGAAAGAAAATGCAAGTATTAGATTTGGAAGTAAAAAAGCAAGAGCTTTTAATAAAATAATGAAAATATGCCCCTAGTTTTTTTTTTCCCGATTATTAATAATTTTAAAGGAAAATTGTACAATTATTTTAAGCGTTACGTAAAGAAATCTACAAGTGTTATCATAACATATTAAAAGAGTATAATAGATTGACCTCTGTAGGAGGTGCCTAATAATTGTAAATACAATCATTTATATCTTTAATGAAAAAGTATAGTTTATACGTACTAAAAAAAAATGTATGACCTAAATTATCTTTAATTTTGCTACTTGATATAATAACTTATACAACGAATGTGTGTACTTTATATCGCAGCTAATCAAATATTAGTCGAGCAAAATGTTCATTTATCAATAACTGCCTAACATCTCAGCCTCTGTTTGGTTGATTGTTGACATGTTGGTCGTTCTGTTTCTCTAGTTCAGGTACATTCTGTAACCAATTGTTGGAAAACTCTTCATTCATCTCCAATGCAATGTTATGCAGTACAGCTGTTGCAACAATTATGTTTATGACAGTAGGCACCTGGACTCTCATCCCCAAGCTTAATATGGGAAATCTCCTTTTCCACACACCATATTGTCTTTCGACCACATTAAGGAGTATTGACACATCACCGTGCCGTGACAAGGACGTGGCTCGTTAGGGACAGGGGCTAAATATCGTTGCATATAATTTGAATAGCTACATTCACACTTGCTGCCGATATTTTAGACCATTCGCTGATACCGTTTCAAAATGAAGGACGAACTTTTAATAGAATTGGAGCGTAAACACTGTCTTATACAATTTATCACATCCAAAATATATGGATGCTGTTTTGAAAAATACTATTTGGAAGGATATTGGTCAAGAATTAAATATTGAAGGCAAGTGCCTATATATATTGTATTGTTACTAGTTCAATACATAGTATTTAAATTATCTTTCTTCTTGCCATGGTACGGACACGGCATCGGAATTAAAATACGTTTTGAAAAGTTCTCGAATCCGAAAAGCAGCTCTAGTAGCATTTCTACCCTGATTTGGCAATCCATCTAGGGCAACTCTTCTATTTTCGGTTGTAGGTGTTGTATCATAAGTGTTTGTGTCCATGTTTAAATCATATCTTTTTATAAAATTATTAAGAACACAAGTCAAGTTATATAATCAACATTTTTTTGGCAATGCTTGAAAACGTCTGTGATTTATTCTAAACATCTACAATAACATAAGACATATTTCAGTGGATGTACCTGGCAGTGCAGATTCCGCCGGTATAAAGTTCCTTTCCCAAATTCGCAAATATTCCGCCATCACTATTCTGCCCATAAGCACCTACGTCAAGTACAATAAAATTATATTTAGCATCAACAAGAGCTAGTAATACTATGGAAAATGTTTTTTTTTTATAATTAAAGAATAATACCACTATTCGCAGGAGCCTGAATGGTAATATGCTTACCATCCAGTGATCCTAAGCAGTTCGGAAAATTCCATAGTGTATGAAAATCATTGGCAATGGTTTCCATTGTTCTTCAGTAGGCCTTGGTAATAACTCACTCATCAAATTTTCGATTATGATCTTACATGTTTCCATTATAATTTAATGCACTGTGCTGTGGCCCATGCGATAACTGAATGAAATTGTTTTTAAAGAATCTCCTGTTGCTAGATATCTGTAATAAAATATTGTTTAGTCAGCGTTATCTTTCAGGTTCTACACGTAGATCAAGATGAAACAACATTCAAGACCAATACCGAAAATGTCTGAAGAAATGTATTACAAGTGGTCAGGAAACAAAAAATATAAAACCGTACAAATATACCGAGCAGTTATAATTTTTGCAACCTTTCTTCCACGAGAGAGAAACGAAAGGAAATATTAACTTAACAATCAGGAAAGCGAAACGGCAACAGAGGAAGACGACGCGATATTAGATAATTCTTCATGTGCATCACCGGCATCTTCAGATGTTGGGCCAATATCATCCCCATTTCCTCAGACTACTTCATTTCTTATGTCTACACCAAAGCATAAGAAATCAAGGAATTCCCCGAAAATAGGGACTGCATCGCTAATGGAATGATTTAAATACAAATAATGCCTCGCAGCCAGTGCAACCGAACAACGCATTTTTGGCTGGTATCGCACCAACTTTAAAAATCTAAGCCCATATTACCAACATTTAGCCAAGTCAGAATTATTTGCTATTACCCAAAAAGATGAGTTGCAGATATTCACAGAAAACCAGCGACTATCGGCCACACACCCTAACTCGCCAATGATGGTGGAAGAATATGCAGCGCCCCCACCACATAACATCGCAACCTCTATTAATACTTCAGTGTTGGATAACGATTTAGCTGCAAACAGTATTGAACATTAATATTCAATATTAAGTTTAACACTTAATTAGGCGCGCTGGTGTATTTTGTACACCATTTGCAGCAGAATGCGCAGAAAACGGTCAATTCAGCGTTTCTCCCTCTACCGCGCCAAGTACCTTACCATCCGACTGTTGTGTTTGCGCATGTATCATGTTAGTTTGCTACGATACGCAGGAGAGTGGTTGTATTGAAGTTTAGAGAAGTTGGTGCCTAAAATACACCGCGCGACCGATTATGTAAGTACATGCATACTTATTTTTAATTATGTAATTTTCGATATGTTTTTTGTTTTTTTTATTTATTGTGATTTATTTTAGGGATAAGATAAAAATTAAGAACCTAAAAAGACTAACAGATGAAGAGTTGGCACTCCTTATAGACATTGAGAAAGAAGATACAATTGTAGAAATTGAAGATGAGGAAATTGATGATCTGGAGATGATGAAGAAGTGGCTTTTAGTGAGCATGACACTCATTCCGAGGCTTTCGCTGAAGAGAGTGAAGAAGAAAACTCAGATACTGGAATTCCGAGTCATGAATTTTATTCCGGCAAAGATAAAACGACGAAGTGGTCCAAAGTAAGTTTAGTTCGTAAGGCAATAAGAACTAAAATATGTAATTTGGTCAAAATATTACCGGGGCCAAAATTGAATGCTCGAAATATCTAAAACGAGATAGACGCTTTTTTGAAAATATTTTCAATGGAAATGATACACGAGATTATAACATGCTCAAATAAATATATAGATAGCATGAAACACAAATTTGAAGGAGAGAGAGACTCCATATATATATATATATATATATATATATATATATATATATATATATATATATATATCTAAGAATGAAATGTTAGCATTTATTGGGTTGCTTTTTTTATATGGCGTGAAACGAGCCAATCATACAACTTGCTTAGAATTATAGGCAACAAATGGTACAGGTATTGTAATATTTCGTGCCTGTATGAGTTATAAGAGATTTCTTTTCATATTACGAGTCCTGAGATTTGATGACGTATCGACAAGGGAACAAAGACGTAAATTGGATAAGCTAGCTCCAATCAGGTATACATATATTGAATTCTCTAAATGAAAACTGTAAAAATAAATACTGTATAAGTGAGCAGATGACTCTCCCGGCAATACCTCGGCCGGGCACTGCACAGAGGTATGCGGCCGCATGCCTAGTGGTGACACCCATACGTGCTTGTCGTGGAGTTACTAATGGGCCTTTGGCCCAGACCAAATGGGTAGAGGAAAGGGGGGGCCACTGGGTTACCAGCCCCGGCTCTCCGTCTACGTCGGTGCTTCCGTTCCGGCACCAGCCTCGGATGGCGATGGACAAGGCCCCGCTCCATCGTCGCCCAACGATACGGGCTTGTCGGGGGCCATAGATGACGGACTGGATATGGACATGGACAACGAGATGGTATACGATATAAAATTTCCCTTTCAAAATCGATCATGCGGCGTATGTCTCCGCGCCGGAAAGGGAAATTTCGTGGCACTCAGAATACAGGATGAAATACAGCATGCTTCTGAACATCACAATGAGCGGTTACTACAATATACATGCACAGGCTGCCAAAGGAACTTCCGCTCCAAGCATGCTGCTGAGTGTCACATGCCTTTGTGCATGGGGCCCGGGACTCCGCAGGAATATGAATTTAGGTGCAATGACTGCGGAATGTCCTTTGACACGAAAAGAGGGCTGTCGCAGCACCAGCGCCTCAGGCACCCGCACCAGCAGCTCAAGCCGTCCCAGCTCCCAAGGCTCCAAGACGTGGTACAGGAAAGTTTAGCCCTGAGGAGCTCCAACAACTATTTCAATTAGAAAGACGGTTTGAGGGTGAGCGTTTCATAAACGTGAAGATTGCAGAACATCTTCCCGGCAAAACCAACAAACAAATCAGCGATAAACGCCGGGAAGACAACTACATCAGGTACAAGATGGAGCAGATGGCGCTGCTTGTACCTCTGCCAGAGGAGGACCGTCCGGAACTTGAACCCGAAATACCTAGGGTACCGGAGGATGACCAACTTATACCTCCCATCGCCGTTCCGATATCCGACATTGAGATCCCGGATATCGTGATTACAGATACCACGCAACCGGCCACTCCAGAAGACACCAACTGGAGAGAAGGGATCATAGCAACTGTTCTAGCTCACCAGTTGCTCCAGAAGGCGATCCCGGCCGGAAAAGCAGACCTAGTCCCTCTGCTTAAAAGCGCTCTCCTCTACGCAAGAGAATCCGAGGGTCAAGTACCCCAGGCCCATATAGACAACATCTACGAGAGAATAATGGCCTGTCTATTTCCAACCGCAGACAGGTCTGGTAGAGGAGGAACCCAAAACAAGCGCTCACAGGGTACCCGCAAACGTGCTCACCGGCGGTACATCTATGCGCGGACCCAGGATCTCTATAAGAAAAATCCAGGCCTTATTGCAAAACACGTGAGGGAAGACAGAGCCTGGTTGGAGGAAGACACTCAAAAACCTCCACCAGACGAAATTAGGGATCTGTATACAGCGCTATGGGGGACAAAGCCGAAGATACAGATTCCCGTGTTCGAAGATCAAGAGGGGCATATTGATCTAGGTCAAATTTTTACGCCATTTCAAGTCCCTGAAATCCAACAGAAGATCTCGAACACAAAACCCTCAGCTGCCTCGGGGCCAGATGGGATACAACGCAAGCACCTGTCCCACTGGTTTACCCGCGAAGTTCTCCACTACCTCTTCAACTTTTTGATGTGTTGCGGCAGGCAGCCAACACAGTGGAGAACAGAGAATAGGACAACACTCATTCGCAAGGAAGGTAAAGACGGTAACAAAGCCGTTAACTACCGGCCCATAACCGTCTCCTCCTTACTCTGTCGACTATATTGGGGACTAGTCGACCAGAGCCAGAGAGCCAGAGAGTTATAGCCCTCGACAGAAAGGCTTCATAGCCGAGTCGGGCTGCTATAACAATGTGCACATCTTCAACGAGTTGCTGCGGCACTCGAAAGGCAATAAGGACCTGGTCGTAGTGCAACTGGACTTGTGTAAAGCCTTCGACACACTGCCCCACGAAGCCATCGGGCCAGCACTACGGCGCAAGGGCCTTCCCGAGTTGGTGGTACGACTCGTGGAAGACCAATACAAAGATGTGCACACGAACATCACGACGGATGTAAATGAACTCAAGATACACCTCCAGCGAGGGGTTAAGCAAGGCGACCCCCTGTCCCCATTCATCTTCAACGCAGTGATGGAGCCATTACTGCTACAGCTGGAGAAGATGTCGGGATACGTTATAAAGGAGGACGTCAGTGTATCCTCGCTCGCTTTTGCCGACGATTTAATCTTGACGGCACCTAATGTACCACAAGCGAGAGCAATGCTAGGCCAAGTGGAGGCGTACCTATCACGGCTAGGTATGACTTTGTCGGCGCAAAAATGCGCTGCCTTCCACATTATTAAGACCAAAGATTCCTGGTACCTAGCTGATCCCGACATGAACTTGTCAAGTGGTGAGGCAATCCCCTATGCAGATGCCAAGACAACATTAAGTTACCTGGGTATGAGAATATCTCCATGGGCAGGCATAACGTTGGAGAGCATAAAAGAACAGCTTTGCTCAACGCTGCAGCGCGTTAAAAAGCTGGCGTTGAAGCCATACCAAAAGATAAACTTAATATCCACTTACCTAGTCCCGCACTACCTGTACCAACTAGTGGTGGCAGTCCCACCGATAACACTGCTTAGGTATTTAGACCAGGAGCTACGGGTAGTTGTTCGCGACATATACCACTTGCCGCAGTCAGTTACCAATAGCTTGATATACTGCGGTAAGAGAGACGGGGGACTAGGTTTTCCGAGGTTAGAGGTGATCTCGATCGCTGCCACCTTGAAAGCGGGTTATCGGTTTATCCACAGTGCCGACCCCGTAATGCAAGCTCTAGCGGAGAACACAGGCATGGTAAACCGTCTGGAAAGCCTGGCAAACTCCGTTCGCATTAACTGGCCGCTCAAGTCCGTTAAAGACCTCCAGGATTACAAGCTGAGGGCCAAGAGACAAGAGCTTGCAAGATGGTCTGAGCTCCCCGCACAAGGTCGATCGGTTAGATCCCTGGCCGACGACCGAATTGCAAACGCATGGCTTTACAATCCAACGCTCCTAAAGCCATGCCGATTCATCACAGCTCTCCGGTTGCGGACCAATACAGCAGCAAACCGGACTGTGTTGGCAAGAGCCAAACCAATAGCGGACTCCAACTGTCGGAAGTGTAAGTCCCAGAAGGAGACACTGGGACACATCTTAGGGCAATGTGTGTACACAAAGCCCTGGAGAATCCGCCGTCACGATGAAATTCGGGATTTCATCGTGACAAAAGTGCATGACAGGGACCCGGAGGTAGCAGTAACGAAGGAACCAGTGGTGCGGTTTCCTTCGGGCGGGAATCTAAAACCTGACCTGGTGGTAGAGAACCGGGGAAGGGTCAACGTGGTCGACGTTACTGTCCGCCACGAAGACGACGATTATCTCGCTCGGGGACGACTAGAAAAGTTACAAAAATATAGCCAACTGCTACCTCACCTCCAGAGTGTTATCGGAGCGACCTCTGGCAAGGTGCTACCTATTGTAGTGGGTACTAGGGGGGCCATGCCCAAGGAGGCGGTCGAAGCCCTCTCAGAGCTGGGAATAACCGACCGAGGCTCGCTGTTAACTATTTCGTTAATGGCGTTACGTAGTTCCACTGAAATATACCATATGTTCATGGACTACGATGGCCCTGGCCTAGATTGGCGAAATCGGGAAGTGGTGCTACCCGACCAGCCACCGTAAAGCTCTTGGCCACAAATAGCACGCTGACATCACCAATTGATTTTAAACACACGTACTGTTCTGTAAAGTCCCTGTTGTACGTACTACGGTACGTACGTGTCCCCGATTTTATTTACTTGTGACTCTGGTGAGAGGCCGGCATTTTACACCGTCCTCCCCAGTACCTCTTGACAAGCGGAACTGTACTATCTTCGCCTTGACTCTTCTAGTCAACTAAAATTCTGGTCATTTGTGTTTATTTCGTTATATGGTTATATCCTTACATTGAATGTTTGCTTTTGCATTATTTTAGCGCTTTTTGCAATGTCAGTGTGCGAGTCGCAAAACTAAATAGCGGCGGCGGAGCAGAAGCCCCCCATAACATTCCAACATCGAAGGGGGAAGCTTTCTGGGCAGACACCTTGGCGAGGTTTCCCGCGGACAGGTAAACCCCTTTTGGGTTACCTGACTAAGATCTGCTTCCTCAGTCTGAGGACTCCGGACGATTTTTCCAATCACCTGTTACGCAGGCACTCTTGGCAGTCAGTACAAGGTTTTCCCTCTGCGGAGGTCTCAGGCCGAGAGTGCAGATAGTGGACTACAAGAGCGAATGACCGATAAAGCACCTCCTGTCTCGTTTGGTACCCCCGTGCGCCAGGAGCGACACAAGTTTACACCTGCTAGTCGTTCCTACAGCCGGGGTGCCGTTGTTAAGGACCACACCATCCACTAAAAGGTGAAAGATTAGAGTAGGAGTGTGTTCATGTTCTCTAAAGGATTCTAGGATTTAAACCTAAATTAAGCGTAAAAAACTCATATGTACTAATAAACAAAATCAAAGACTTTACTTTAACGTCTAATACAAAACTCATTTCCTTTGACGTTCAAAATTTATTCCCTAGTATCCCTCCAGAAAAAACGGTTATTTTAGTAAAAGATCTTCTCCATAAAAATAATGTAAATCCAATAATTATTAATGAAATTCTTGATTTACTAAACATATGCATAGAACAAAATTACTTTCAATTGAATGAAAACATATACACTTGCAAAGAAGGTTTAATCATGGGTAATCCCCTAAGTCCGTTATTAGCTGAGATTTTTATGGATCATCTTGAAAATTCTTTTTCAAAAAATCCTCTTTTTCAAAATGTATTATTTTGGTACAGATACGTAGATGATATATTACTAGGTTTCATAGGAACAAAGAGACAATTAAATTTATTATTTGATTATATTATATTAATACATTGCATCACAATATTAAGTTTACAATGGAACAGGACACAAATAATAGTATTAACTTTCTCGATTTAACGATTACTAGAATTAACAACAAATGTAACTTTGCAATTTACCACAAACCGTCAACCACAGACATAACTATTCATAACACTTCTTGCCATCCGATACAACACAAATTAGCGGCTTATCACAGTCTTATACATAGATTAATCAATACTCCGTTGAACCAAACAAATTTTGAGAAAGAGTTAAATTTAATTAAACAAATAGCTATCAACAATGGATATAAAAGTAATATAATAGATAACATTTTAAATAAAAAACTCCTTACAAAAGCCATATCACAAGTTTACCCAATATTAAATAATAACAACCAAAAATTTAAAATGATCACGTTTATAGGCTCTTCAAGCACAAAAATTTGTAAATATTTAAGAAAGTTTGACATTAATACAGCGTATAGAACTAACAACAATTTATCCAAATTTATAAAAACCAATAAAGATTTAACAAACAACAATAAAAAGTCAGGAGTCTATGAGTTAACCTGCGGTAGTTGCCCTATGACGTATATCGGACAGACACACAGGTAGATCGTCTGAAATACGCATCAAAAAACATTTTTCTTCATTTAGAAATAATAAAAGTGACTCTTCATATGCGTCTCATATTAATTCAACGAACCACAATTTTAACAGAGAATTTAAAATATTACACGTAGAAAATAAGGGCAAAAAACTTAATTTTTTAGAGTCACTTGAAATCAATAAATTAAAGAAAACCGACAAGATATTAAATGATCAATTAGAAACAAATAATTCACCCTTGTCACATATTCACAATACATAGTCACATATTGTATTTTTCAATAGAATTTCTTTACCTCCCTATAATATAATGTAAACCCCTAGTTTTTATTACTTAAGAACAGTGTTAGAGACATTTTTATCTTATTCATTTTGTTTCTTACGTTGGAATTATAGATATATGTTCCTTTATTTTGTATGAATTATACCTAGAAATATCAAGCGAGGCCTTGTTCCCAAATGTAATTTGTATACAATTTTGTATCTTAATATTGCTTTATTACTCAAAGCCCACAGTATAGGAAATATTTTCTCTTCTAGTGTATTGAATTCTATTATAATATTTAAGCCTCATAAATAGTTCCCTATTTGTAGAATGTACGAAACTTTCGCTATTGGAAAGCTATTAACCGAACCTTTTGTAATAAATATATTTTATATTTATTTTATGTTAGTTAAGACTACATTTTATTGTAGGGCGGCAAACTGCAACTATTTATGACAGAGAAGCGGCATATTCGCAGAAGAATCTTTATTTTACCATTCATGTTTAGGGCTTCAGAACATAGAAATTATTCGTCAAGTTATAATCCCCTTACAACCTTCTGTGAATATCGGCGATTCGATTGTTATCAGCACGCACTGCAGTAAATGTTTACTGTTTAAAATTCATGTATTTTTCAAAGTGTATTTTACGTGTAGTTTATATGAGTCTAAGGAATTCGCAGAAATATAAAATTATCTTTCGCTTTGCACTTCCTACTCTTCCGTGGACTAGTGGAGGGGTAAAAATCAGTCAAATTTCCTTCGAAGAAAGAAATTAATAAGACAGTTCTATCAACGACGCGAAGGCGAAAGGTAATACCTTTCCAAAGCAAAGAATGCCCTTGCATTCATCTACATACAAGATAGTTCCCACAGTTGCATATAATTTCAATAATCAGTGTTAGCTTTAAGTCGTTTATAAAAAGTGTTAAATAAAGTTAATTAATTTAAGATCCGGCTTTTATTTAAAAACTTAAAGTTACATTAGTGGTGTGCGCCTTACAAACGCACACAAGGTTGCGAATCAATCAAAATCAAAATACAAACGGCGTGTTAGCCTTACAACCTAACCGCACAAAAGAAAAGGCGTGATAGCCTTACAACCTAGCCGCACAAAGGCTCTCAAACCAGGGAGGCTTCAACAAACAGCATTGTATAAACCGAAGTGAAAGTTTGTGAATAGACATTTTAGTAATAAAAAGTACCCATTCCTTCAAATATTTAAAATAAAACATGTGTTTGTTACCGTATACTTGTGTTAAAAAATTTGTAAATAAGTTAGTTATATGTCTGATTAAGCTCAGGTTGGAGCGAAACGATCGTTGCAGTGTCAATTAAACAGTGAAATTCATTAAAATTTGTTTTATTTTATCCTGATAATAGTTATAATGGAATTTCATCAAGTAAAGGCTGAAACAATTATATAGTAATTATCAATTAGCGAAATCGTTACTCGCAAGTAAAATCACATTTCTGGGGACATTTCGAAAAAATAAAAGGGAAATCGCTCCTGAATTTTTACCCACTAAAAGCAGAGAAGTAGGATCCTCTTTATTTGGTTTTCAAGAAGATATCACAATTCCGTCCTACGTACCCAAGAAAAATAAATCAGTTGTTTTAATCTCAACCATGCATGATGACAGTTCCCTAAATGAGAAGACCAAGAAGCCGGAAATAATTCACGACTACAACGGTGTAGATACCGTAGCTCAACTTTGTTCAAACTACTCGGTATCAAGAAGAACAAAGAAATAGCCTTTGTGTGCGTTTCTTCACTTTTTAAACATTTCCGGAATAAACGCTCTAATATTGCATAACATCATTTCGAATAAAGGAGTGGCACGAAGACTCTTTCTAAAAACATTTGCAATTAGCCTCGTGAAGCCCCATCTCCGTGATCGCTTGCAGAATAAAAGTCTACCTTTGGATATAAAGCTGATATTGAAAAAACACGTCGAGGAGGAAGCACAGATGGAAAGAGAAGACGGGCTCCGCCAGCAAAAATGAAAAGCAGGTGTCATATTAGCGGAAGATCGAAAAATAGAATACCAATTTATTGGTATGATTTTCGCCAATACATATTCTTATTTGTACCTATTCTTTTCTATAAACTATTAATATTTTGTTACTATCATGTCTCAAAATCACAGAGGTCGAGGTAATTATAGACGTGGTTATCGCCGTAACCCGCAATCCGACCAAACTGCAAATTTTCATTCTGACACTGCCAAAAGTGCTGAAGAAACTACTAGCACTAATAATAATAATCAGGGACGCTCCCAGAGACGGAAACAGCGCACCTCTGATTTTAGGTCAACTACCAATGAGCGCGTAATTTCTGAGTTTGCCGTACAGAACACTTTAGCGTTGAAGACAAATCTATTTTCTGAATTTTCTACTTTAAGCGATGCCTTACGCACAGCGCATGTTGAGCCACAGGGTCAAGCCATACGATTAAGCTTCTCCGTCCGCGGAGTCGGTTTAACGTTATTCGAATGTATCAACCGTGTTAGGATGCAGATGCCAGAGATGGACATTCCTGTTTATTCTTTCTTTCGCGTTTCGCTGCTCCAGTTGGCAGCAAAATACGACATCATTAGATTGAAAGGGGACGTTGAATTTGACGAGCCATTAAATGGAGAGTATCTAAACCTTTTAGATACCGACACCCGCAACGTCGTTGGGATGAATCCTTTGAATTTCTCCCCCGTGAGTGGAGTCATCAACTGTTGTGGACGTTTTAAGCTGGAGGACGTTACCTTTTTCCCTTCCATGTTGCGCCAAACAACAGTGCTCTCATATTCAACAACTATGCGCTGTGATTCTTGCCGTTCATTTGTGTGTAAGGAGCAGTGTTTAAACGAGACTAATCAAGAACGGGAAAATTAATAAAAAATGTATTTCATATTATTTTTCGAATCATTTTTCAGGAGAGAAAGAATAATGTTTATTGAAGTGTTTTTCACATTTTTCAGAACCAAAGGATTGTGTTTATTTTGTCTTTTTTTAAACCAAAGAATAATGTTTATTTCTGCTTTGAAGTTCCTTTTATTTTAGTACAAGCTTTATGTAATTCAATGTTTTATCATATTTAAAATAAATAAGAACAAAAACAAAAGAATATTCTTCTGAAACACATGATAATTTCATTAAATCATCTGTGGTGCCTAAAATATACCGCGCGACCAATTATGTAAAATTTTTGAGTGCGCCTAATTAAGGGTTAAATAACTGTATTTCTAATTAAGCAGAAAATTAATAAAGATTTTATGTTGTTACATCTTAATTCCCTTTAGTTTACTTTTATTTATTGTCGAGTTCCGGTATCTTAATTTGTTTGCGAGTCGTTTAATTTCGTTCAACGGGTACGTATACCGCTATATGTGTTTAATTTTTGTAACTGTATCACCTCCCTATACGAGCGTCTAGATGCAGCGCTACATCCCTCCAATCATGTCTTGGCGCGATATATTTTAATTTGAAATTTGAAAATGCTCGTTTCAAGCTTTTAACGGTTATGGTTACGTGGCCAACGTGTCGTATTCTGGTATTCATCGTTTTGCGTTGTTCACTGGTTGTTCAGTATTGTTATTAGTTCTTTTGTATTGTATATTATAATTATCAAGTCAAATATCTAACTAAAAAAATATTAAAATGGACTCAAGAATCTGTTTGTTGTGTGGAAATTAAATCTACATTATCTAATTTTAAACGACATCTAAAGAACAAACACAATATTGTAAATATTAGTGGTAATGTTAAATGCCTTGAATCTGGTTGTAGTTTTAAATGTTTCATGGTAAATGAACTACGAAATCATTTACAACAAATTCATAATATCCAACAAGATGTCGAAGAATTTTGTTTTAAAGATATGAAAGGTAAGTAAATAAGTTCTAATTCTTACATTTTTACTTAACAATAATTATTGTTTTGCAGAATTTATAAAATGGAAAGACACCGAAGAGATAAAAAGTAAATTTTCATGGGTGAAACATCGTGACAGTAAAGACAACAGAACTTATTACATGTGCAATAGAAGTGGTAAAAAGCGCATTATTCCTACTGAAAAACGAGACCGAATGCTAAAATCCCAGGGATCATGTAAAACTGATTCTACATGCACATCATCAATTATATTACAAAAACATGCTTAATAGAGCTGGAAAATATGGAAGATAAGAATAGGGTAATGGAAAATAAATCGAAACTAAGAGACCTGGAGACCGATATGATTTTTATTAACAACGATTTAACAAAGAAGGAGAGAGAAAAGCACAAGCTGATCAGAGACTTTGCCAGAGAAGGGAAAAAGAAAGGGAAAATGGTAAAGATCGGATATAATAAGGTCACACTAGATGGAACAGAGTGGAGATGGATCAAAAGCAAGGAAAACCTAGAAAAAGTTGTGTCAAAAAACTAATACGAGCAGAACAGGGCGGAAAGAAAGTAAACGAACAGGCAACGAAAAAGAATAAGAGGCAGGAAGCGAATAAAAACAGAATTAGCAAAGGAAAGAATACAACGAACACAACCTGGGAACTGAATAAGGATACGGAGGAGCAATGCAATTTGGAAATAACTGTCCAAGAAGAAACGACCGCGACCATAGGAGTGGGAGTGGGAAATAAAACACCACAAATACTCTTGCATCTAGGAGAAGGTTAAAGAAGAATAAGGCAAAGTATACAATAAGATTGGGATCCTGGAATGTAAGAACAATGTTGGCACCAGGGAAAATGGAAGAGATCGCTCGAGAAATGATTAGATATAAGGTCAAAATCCTAGCAGTACAAGAAATAAGATGGAAAGACGAGGGCAAAATTGACAAGAATCAATACACAACTTATTACTCTGGGGAAAGAAAGGAAGGTAGAAATGAAGTAGCATTTATCATTAGTAAGAAACTGAGAGACAGGGTTATAGAATTTAGGGCAATAAACGGCAGATTGGCGTATATACAAATAGAAAATAAACAAGCGAATCTTAGTATCTTAAATGCATACGCACCTACTGAAGTTACTGATGAAAATGAAAAAACAGAATTTTACGAAAGGCTTGAAAAGGTTTGCGATAATATCCCCAAAAATGATATACTAATACTAATAGGCGACTTTAACGCCAAGGTAGGGAAATAAGATACAACAGAACCGTGGCTGGGAAAGAGACAATACACAACGACACAAATGACAATGGAGACAAGTTGTGTAACCTAGCGTCTATCACTAACATGTTTATAGTAAGCACGAAATATAAACACAAAATGGAACATAAAATAACATGGGCCATACCAGGAAGTGACGAAGGTAATCAAATAGATCACATGTTGATTTCACAAAAATGGATGAAAATGGTGCACGATGTACGCACTGTTACGTATAGAAAATCACTCTGTGTTCTGCTAGTATATTCTTATTCCATTTACTTCTATTTTAAGCTCTTCAAGTCAACTTGGTCCGCTTATTTTTCAATATGTACGATTTATTCTATTTTATATTATTAGTTTATTAATTATCATGCCTTTTAAGCTTTTCAAAACGTTAATTCCTCCAAATTTTTATTTCAGGTTCGATTATTTTGACCGACCCTGTATTTCTTTCATATGATTTTTATCTACGTTTAGTTTGCGCCATCTACTTAGGTTCCAGATATTTCTTTAGTTGTATTATTTAACGCAGCGCGATTCTTTAAACATATATTTTTCCCGCTTAGTCATTCACGCCGTAATTCGCTTATCTCGTATTTTGTAATTCCGTTACCCACTCTTTTGTTGTGTTTATTTTTGTTTTGAATTGTAAGACCGACTTGATGCATTTTCTTTTAGTCTTGAGTTACTGATTTAAATTTCTATTTAATTATTCTTTCGTTGGAAGCGCCCTCTGTTCGGCATTTTGGTTTCTTCCATTTATAGAGATCTGTACGTGAAAGGTTATTGTTTTGAAATGTAATTGCCGACCTCTACTAATTAATTAATTGTCGAAATGTGTTCTGTCGGACTCTTAAGACGTTCTTCAATCGTTTGGGAGATTTTGAGCTTTATTTTCCTTCGTTTATGTTTCCGAATATTTTGGGTGTCGTACGTCGGCCATTGTTTGTAACACGAGGTATTCTTCGGACACTTGTTCTTTAGACATCCATGCGCTAACTTGTTTTCTTTGGTGCAAAGAAGCTTTTCTGCGGTAAGAAATATTTTTACTTTATTGAGTTTTACTTATTTCGTATTTTCTTCTTTAGGATTGTTCTGTAAATAGTGCTAAATTCCGAAGGAATAGCAACTATTATTTCATTTGACATATACTGTCAGGAAGTTTCTTTCCACGTGGCCAGCTAAGGCCATTTTGGGACCAAGAATCCCCGGTGGAGAAACAGACTCTTCCGAGCAGCTCTCTGGAAGTATTGACCAGGAGGACAGACTCCAGAGGAACTAGACTTCTGTATTTTCGGTGCAAGCTAAGTGTACTTTAATTTTTTTTTTTTGGTGTCTTTAAGGGGATCTTGGAGACAAGATTTACTCTGAAATTTCGAATCTTCGATAGTATGTTTCTTTATTTCATTTTCAATCGTTTGAGAACTTCAGAGAGGGGCTTCACCTTTCTCTGAGATATTCTTGTATAAAACCTTTTACTTGTAGTAGACAGATTAAGGGCTTCACCCATCAGCTTTGTAAGAAAGGTGAAAATACGTTTATACTCACTTTATTTTTATTAACTAAAAGGTTGTCTGTTAAATCCAGCAACCGAAGCATTTTTCTATAATATTATTCACGAGACTCGAACCATCAGTAGAGCTTCTGTTTTATAATTGGGGTTACGTCAAACCTTACTTAAGTTTAATTTATCTGTAAGCGTTTCTGTAAGGAACTACTGTTTGAATTCTTACTGGCGTTCTAATTTATTTCATAATTGTTAATTTGACGTAATAGTTTTAGAGTTCATTTATTAATAACCTGTGTATACAGGGCGACGCTATCGTAACAGGTGTACCTGTGCTTTGTTAATTAACGTATACTTTAGTTGTTTTTTTTAATTAAAGCTTTATCTCTGTTAATTTTTCTATTTATATAGATATATTCATTTTGTAAATATACCCGGTGGCTATCTAAATTGTGGGTATATACTTTTCTTAAAAGCCACTTTGTTACCTCTTGTTTTTTTGTCACTTTATACAGAGAGGCTTAACCTCGTCTGAATACCTTTCTTATAATATTTCGATTTGTAGATTTAATTTATTTTCCATTCTTTTTATACTGTATGTCACGATCACAAGTTAGATTTGATTTATTTAACTACTGTTGATAGTTTCCTTATCTCTTTTGATATTTGATTTGACCTGAAGGATTGTTGTATTTTGATTTGTTTTTATTAAAGTTTTTTGTTGAATTTGACTTTCGTGTTTGATTTCTTCCCTACGGGTGTTGAGGAGAACACAGTTTCACGTTTGGCAGCAACAAGGTGGGGGGAAAATACATCTCTCTCCTGTGACTGAGGCCACCTAAGTCCCACCCGCAGCCGTGTATACGGGGTTGCGCCTTGCCGTGGACTTGTATGCGGTGGCGCCTTATTTACATCGAGCGATCTTTGATCCCACACGCTCTCCATACTTATGAGCTAGTCGGCAGGGGTAATTCTTTGGAGCGTCCACCTTCAGGTGGGTCAGGCCGAGAGAGAGAGGTATTCGCTGAACACCGAGCGTCAGCCTTGTTGCGAGCGTGCCTGCTACTATTTTGGATCGCGTAGGTAGCAGCACATATAGAGGAGCTAATGTCGACTCAGATCACTACCTAATAATAGCCACAATGAAAATTAAAATAATAAGGAACACGAAAACAAAAAAAAACTCAAGAAAATGGAACGTAGAGAGATTAAAAAACCCAAAGGTACAGCAAAAGTATACACAAAGTATGAAGGAAGAAATGGGAAGGTGTATGGAGGACAACATAGAAAGGGAATGGAAAAACATTAAACAGACTCTAATACACGCTGCAGAGAAAGTACTAGGACAAAGAGGAATAAGAAATTACAGAGAATGGTTCGATGAAGAATGCAAGCATAAGATAGACGAGAAAAACTATGCGAGGAATAAATGGATCAGGAACAGAAGAACACAAGACCTGGAGAACTACAGGGTAAAAAGAGTAGAAGCATCAAAGTGTTGCAGGAAGAAAAAGGAACAATGGATCAATGAATTCATGGAGTATATGGAGAAAAACAGCAAAAATAGTAGAAAACTGTTCGAACTTATTAAATCACAGGATAAAACTAAAAGGACACAAGCCAAAATAGAGAAAGAAAAATGGATAGCACACTTTGAAGAGCTCTACCAGGAAATGGGAAGAATTGAAAAGGGAGAGGAAAAAACAAAAGAGGACAGAGACACAGAAGAAGGAAAACCTACTTATGAAGAATTCTTGGAATGTGTAAATTTATTAAAAACAACAAAACACCGGGACCCGATGAAATAAATAACGAACTGATTAAAAATGGAGGAGAGGAACTACTTAAAAGAATTCACTGCATAATTGGAGAAGTTTGGAAGCAGGAGACCATGCCAAGGGAATGGAGAAGTGGATCACTGATTCCTATATTAAAAAAAAAAGGTGACCCCATGCAATGCAGCAATTATAGAGGAATTATGCTTCTAAATACGACCTACAAAATATTAACATCAATCCTCAAACAGAGACTAGAAAGGTACACTGAGAAAAAAATAGGAGACTACCAGCAAGGTTTTAGAAAAGGCAGATCAACGATAGACGCAATATATGTCATGACCCAAACAATAGAAAAATATTACGAACATAATATAGAACTCCATTCACTTTACATAGATTTCAAACAAGCATTTGATAGTATAAACAGATCGAAATTAATAAAAGAAATGAAAGAAATGGAAATACCCTCAAAGTTAATTGGAATGACTTACTGAAATGACGATGAAGGGATCCAGAGCAAGAGTTCTAACTAACGACGGTGTAACAGACGAGTTAGAGATAGATAATGGTGTCAGACAGGGAGATGCATTGTCAACAACGCTCTTCAATATTGCACTGGACGGAGTGGTCAGGGCAACCGAAATCAAGAAAAGTATTATACAAAGTTCTGTACAACTCATTGCGTACGCAGACGACATAGCCATAGTCGCAAGAAGCAGGCAAAGCCTAGAGGAAGCACTATTGAGGATAGCAGAAGAAGCGAAAATCAGAGGACTAGAAATAAACAAAGATAAACAAAATACATGATCATTACCAGATGAAAGATAAACACAAACGTGATAAAAATAGGTGAATACCAATTTGAGAGAGTAGAAAATATAAAATATCCGGGTGTAAACATAAACATCAAAAACGATAGGAGTACCGAAATCAAAGCGCGCATACAGGCTGGAAACAGAGCATACTGGCGTTATCAGAGGTTTCTAAATAACAGAAACTTAAGCAAAAACACCAAGCTAAAAATGTACAAAGTAGCAATAAAGCGGGTAGTAACATATGCGGCGGAAACAATGTGCCTTACTAGTAAAGACGAAGAAAACCCAGAAATATTCGAGAGGAAAATCCTGAGGAAGATTTTGGGGCCGAAGAAAATGGAAGGAGAAGAACAATACCGTATATTGTGGAATCACGAAATAAAAAACATCATGGAAGGAGAGGATATGGTGAAATATATTAAGATGCAAAGGCTAAGATGGTGGGGACACATAGAAAGAAGACCAGAGGAGACCATAATCAGGAGAATAAAAGATTGGAAACCGGTGGAGGACAGACCGAGGGGGCGACCTAGAGCAAGGTGGGAGGACCAAGTAATGGGAGATGCAAAAAAATTGAAGATAAGGAACTTAACCGAGATGGCTAGAAACAGGGAGGAATGGGGAAGGATCGTGAAGAGCGAAAACCACCAATCTATGAACCTATCGAAACCAAGCGGAGTTATTCACCGCAAAACAATGAATACAAGAGCTCCACCTTAGGAGCTGCCCTATTCCGAAAGGAATGTTTGGCCGATTATTATTATTCAGCAGTATATGCCTTTTTGATTTTTGGACGTCGATAATCAAGAAAAGAGTAATTTTATGACATACAAACAAGTAGGCGTAGAACCAAATACCTGTCACGAGTGACTAGTCTATTAGTTACCTTTATGTCAAAAAAGTAAATGTTTCTTTTTATGACATTTACTTCTCAAATTTGTTTTAGTTCGTTAGACGTCGTTAACAATTGTTAGGTATTTAACGTTTTTTTAGAGATTTCTAAGCGTTAATTTAAATTATTCAACAATGAGCCTTTCCGAGACCCAAAGAATTGACGTATTAATATTAATTGGAGTGGGTGATAAAACACGAACGCATTCTGAAGTATGCAGAATATTTAATGATAAGTATCCTGACCGTCACATTTCCCAGTCTACGGTGAGTAGAGTCGAACAAAAATTCCGTCAATTAGGAACTGTCAAAGATCTTCCAAAATCTGGTAGATCAAAACTGAATGACGAAAAAAAATTGGATGTATTATTACGTGTTGAGGAAAACCCACATAAACCTACAAGAGAAGTAGCCGGTGATTGCGATGTAAGTAAATCGTCTGTCTTGCGTGTTTTGAAAAAAGAAAAATACCATCCGTATAAAATTCAAATGGTGCAGGAATTAAATGACGATGATCCTGATCGTCGATTACAATTTTGTGAAATTGTTACAAATAGATGTCAACAGGATCCGATGTTTAATAAAAACATTCTTTTTTCTGATGAGGCAACGTTTACCCTACATGGAACAGTCAACAAGCAAAATTGTCGGTATTGGAGTAAACAAAATCCGCACTGGATGAGGGAAGGTCATACTCAGTATCCTATTAAAGTGAACGTTTGGGCTGGCATAATAAATAACAGAATTATTGGACCATATTTTTTTGAGGGGACATTAACTGGGGCGATTTACTTGGAGTTTTTACAAACATTTTTAATTGATAAAAACACACAATGTTGTATTAGATTTACACTTTATTTAATAATATTTAATAATGACTATATAACAGCTGTTTCACCGTACAACGGTTTCTTCGGATATAACAAGTAAAGGCAGAATCGATTCAAACATTTTTAATACCTGAATTAAGAAGACTTTTTCCTGATACTGTAAACCTCACAGAAATTAATAGAAACATAAGGTTTCAACAAGATGGAGCTACACCACATTATGCAGCAGTAGTACGAGCTTACCTTAATCAAGTTTTTCCGCATCGGTGGATCGGTAGACGTGGTGAAATTGAATGGCCAGCCCGTTCTCCCGATATGACTCCACTGGATTATTTTTTGTGGGGTTATTTAAAATCAAAAATTTACTCCAATAAACCAATCAACATTAATGATTTAAAAAACCGAATAATGCATGAAATTAATCAAATCAGCGCTGAAATGTTGCAAAACGTTTTGGAAGAATTCCAACATCGTCTATTTGTTTGTCAAGAAATGAACGGACTCCAGTTTGAGCATATGATTTAAACTATTTTTAGTTATTGTAAATAATGTTAAATATTTTAAAATTTATTTCGTTCTGCGACATAATTAATTATACAATTTAAACAATTTAACATTGATTTTTCCTATTATCGACGTCCAAAAATCAAAAAGGCATATACTGCTGAATAGAGAATTAAAATCCCTTTTAAACGCAGTAACACACGCTACCTCTTTTCATTTAAATTTTTTAAAGGGGTAGTTATTACTTCGAGGGGGTTGAAGGGGCACATAGATAATTTTATTCAAAAAGTGTAGTTTCGTATATAAAAATTGACCTGTTTCAGGATTTTCCTTTTGTATTAATAATTACGTAGAAAATGAATTTATCCGTTATTTTAGGACCTCACTGTATAATCCAACTGTATCTATAACGGCTTTCCTGACCGATTTCCGGAAATAACTAAGCTTCATCTTCATATTTCAAATTAAAATCAGTTTTGGAGATTTATATTTTTATAACATTTTAACGTAAAATTAACTTTTTCCTGTATATGCATTAGATTTAAATTTCGTTTCATATAGGGGAAAGGGTGGTACATTCGGCCGTGGGGTAAAATCGTCCAATGCATTTTATTCGCTCATTTTCGAATATACCGCTGAGATTGTGTCGCCCGAAGTCGGTACTAGTCGTTCTTGATCGTTGGTGAATGTTTGTGCATTTAAACTGATGTCCGTTATTTTATTAACAAAAAAATTGAAATTTTCGCTGTTGAAGGTGTTTTTTTGCAACTTTCAAAATATAGAAATAGCTATCATTTAGTGTTTCTAAATCTTGTAAATATTCATGAACGTTATGTTTTTATTAGTAAATTTGTGTGTGTTGTCAAACTTAACCTACTTAACTAAACTTAACCTGTTTTAGTCTTTTCACAATTAATTTAAAAGGACAGAAATACCTGTTGGGGTACTTTCGTCTAAGACCGGTGGGGTACATTCGGCCTGGACGATTCTACCTCCCTTTTACAATAGTATTTGATTTAATTTTACATGATCTTATTGTTTTATGTGTAGATGCCGCGAAATTATATTAAAAAGACAAACAGGGCGAATATTGACGAAAAAAATATGAACAATACAATCAGAGAAGGTCTTTCCAGGAGACTTAGGCCCATATTTATAGTCCCGGCCAAACTTATTCAAGATCTCGATCTACCGCAAGATCGTATTTCTGAGATCGGAGTATCAAGCAGGCGTTCGGTTTTATAAACAAGTGTTCGGACAATCTCGGGGAAGATTGACTTCAAGCTCGGAAATTTAGGGAATTTTGTTATGAGAGTAACATTTTCGCGCGAAATTGTTGTTTGTTCCAATTTCTTGTGAAGTTAAGAAGTTATAGGATAGAATTTCAATTTGTTTTAAAGCTTATTGAATATTTGTGAAGGTAAATATACAATAAATGTATGTTTTCTAGGCTTAATAAATAATTAGTGATTGTGATTAAATGCAAAATATGTTTTAAATATTATTTAGAAATTATCTATTAATTTTACAGATGAATGGAAATAAATCTGCAGCCTATACCAATAAGGAAAAAATGCTTTTGGCCCAGCTTGTTAAAGACAACAGCATCGTCGAGAATAAACAAACTGACGGTGCTAGTTTGTCGGAAAAAAATCAGGCTTGGGAACTCATAACAGTAGCTTATAATTCCCAGTCTGAAGTGAATATTCCACGGACTTCGGGGCAGCTAAGAAAGCTGTGGACAAACTTAAAACAAAGGTATGTGACTTTTTAAGTGCAAAAACATAAATGAAAAAGATAAGGTGGGTTGATAAAATACTTATGTTTAAGGAAACGAAAAGAAGTCACAGCACTGCGTCACTCTTTTTTAGCAACAGGAGGTGGTCCACCTCCCAAAACTATAAAGATTGATCCAGTGCTGAAGTTTGTTGAAGATGCTGCCCCAAGTGTAAATGTTACAATAGATTGTCATTGGGATAGCATAGAACGATTCGAAAAAGGTATGTCCATTGAATGTAGATATAGTAAATTTAAAATTATACAATTGAAGGTCAAGCTGAGGCCAAAAAGATGTGGAAGGAAGAGGCTGCAGGTGCTAGCCTTCCGTTGTCTGTAGTAGGTAAGCACAAAATATTTATTATCTACGCATACATAAAAAGTAAGAACAAATTTTTTAGTTGATTCTGATGATTCTCTACTCCTCTGGCTCTTGTCGATCATTTGTTTATGCCAAATCGTAAGTGTATGCATGCGTATATTTTATATATAGCCTTACATATAATAACTGTTCCAGTTTGAATGGAACCCCATGAAAGTGCCGCTTTGACAATTAATAAGGATTTTGGAGGAACCATGCCCCTTGGTACATACAACTATTTATATTCTAATGGTATATTATTTATAATTACCAATAAAATTAGTTTCAGGTAGTACTTCTACTGCATTAGAACCTGGTTCATCCCATGCAGTAAAAGTATCAACTGAAGAAGGCGGTAAGGTTCAAAAAAGGTTCAAATAATAAACTTAATTGGAGGAACCCTGCCTCATGGTAAGTGTAGCTGCATATATTTTAAATATTGTTGCTTATTCACAAACAATTAGTTTCAGCTAGTACTTGTACTGCAGGAGGATCTGGTTCATCCCAGCAACATGATTCTGTAGTTAAATTACATGCCGAAAGAGGAGGCAGGGTTTCTAAAATTACAAAGTCAATTAGGCATGAGCAAGAACTCCAAGACTTGAGAAAGCAAATATTTGAAGAGGACTTGCTGAGGGCTAAAGAGTCCAGAAAGGCAATGAACAGAAGAGAAGAATTGGCTATACAGACAGCAGAGTTTGATCGCCAGAGATCAATGTATGAAGCTGAATTAACTAAGCTAAAACTTCAGTATCTTAAAAAAAAAGGTAATTATATTTAACTCGTGCCCATTTACTATCTTCGATTCCGACTAATTATTTTTGCAGATGCTCTCTGAAGATATATAACATACACTATTGGTATAGTATGTTTGTTTTTTTTATTAAGATGTTGGTTGCTATCTTTGCTGGTGTTTGTCTATATTTTCAAATCACAAAACTAGAAAGAATTAAACGAAAATATAACTTTCACAATCTCTATTATATTAAACATAATAAACAATAGTATTTAAAGGGAAATGTGCTTTTTTGGTATGTGCATTGCTTTTGGAATTTGTTTGGGTTTAATTTTTTGTTTTTGTGTTCACAAAATATTGATATATGGTACATTATCTTATGTATGTTTAGCTTATGAATAAATAATAATAATAAACAATAGTATTTCAAAGGAAATGTGCTTCAATGGAACCCCATGAAAGTGCCGCTTTGACAATTAATAAGAAGGATTTTGGAGGAAACATGCCCCTTGGTACATACAACTATTTATATTCTAATGGTATATTATTTATAATTACCAATAAAATTAGTTTCAGGTAGTACTTCTACTGCATTAGAACCTGGTTCATCCCATGCAGTAAAAGTATCAACTGAAGAAGGCGGTAAGGTTCAAAAAAGGTTCAAATAATAAACTTAATTGGAGGAACCCTGCCTCATGGTAAGTATAGCTGCATATATTTTAAATATTGTTACTTATTCACAAACAATTAGTTTCAGCTAGTACTTGTACTGCAGGAGGATTTGGTTCATCCCAGCAACATGATTCTGTAGTTAAATTACATGCCGAAAGAGGAAGCAGGGTTTCTAAAATTACAAAGTCAATTAGGCATGAGCAAGAACTCCAAGACTTGAGAAAGCAAATATTTGAGGAGGACTTGCTAAGGGCTAAAGAGTCCAGAAAGGCAATGAACAGAAGAGAAGAATTGGCTATACAGACAGCAGAGTTTGATCGCCAGAGATCAATGTATGAAGCTGAATTAACTAAGCTAAAACTTCAGTATCTTAAAAAAAAGGTAATTATATTTAACTCGTGCCCATTTACTATCTTCGATTCCGACTAATTATTTTTGCAGATGCTCTCTGAAGATATATAACATACACTATTGGTATAGTATGTTTGTTTTTTTTTATTAAGATGTTGGTTGCTATCTTTGCTGGTGTTTGCCTATATTTTCAAATCACAAAACTAGAAAGAATTAAACGAAAATATAACTTTCACAATCTCTATTATATTAAACATAATAAACAATAGTATTTAAAGGGAAATGTGCTTTTTTGGTATGTGCATTGCTTTTGGAATTTGTTTGGGTTCAATTTTTTGTTTTTGTGTTCACAAAATATTGATATATGGTACATTATCTTATGTATGTTTAGCTTATGAATAAATAATAATAATAAACAATAGTATTTCAAAGGAAATGTCCTTTTTTGGTATGTGCATTGCTTTCGGAATTTGTTTGGGTTTAATTTTTTTTGTGTTCACAAAATATTGATATATGGTAACATTATGTATGTTTAGCTTATGAATAAATAACCATAATAAACAATAGTATTTCAAAGGAAATGTGCTTTTTTGGTATGTGCATTGCTTTTGGAATTTGTTTGGATTTAATTTTTTGTTTTTTTGTGTACAAAATACTGATATATGGTACATTGGCTTATGTTTGTTTAGCTTATGAATAAATAATAATAAACAATAGTATTCCAAAGGAAATGTGCTTTTTTGGTATGTGCATTGCTTTTGGAATTTGTTTCGGTTTAATTTTTTGTTTTTGTGTTCACAAAATACTGGTATATTATCATTATCTTATGTATGTTTAGCTTTTGAATAAATTGAAGAATGTAACTTTTACAATTGCTATTATATATTTATATGGTATAAGGTGCTTCCTCTAATCTCATTTGTTTTCTGATATATATATATATATATATACACATATATATATATATATATATATATATATATATATATATTACTTTTAAATTGCTTTTGTTCTTAATGTATGTACAGTATTTTTTGTTAGAATTCAATATTTTAGATGAAATATAACATATATATGTTAGAACATGGAAGAACATGTGTTTTATTTTTTTATCAACCATATTCCACTTGTGTTCCAGGGCTAAATAAATTTATGTGAAGATGAGAAGTATTAAATAAAACATTTTATAATTCAAGGGAAACACCTTGTGTTCAGTTATAACATATTCTTTTTGAATTGTCTGAACACGATGAGAGAAAACCCATTTTTATTAAATTAATCAACATATACATACATGGCAATTGACAATACTAATAATGCATGCCTTAATATATCTGTACAGAATATCTAAGAATGTTTGTTCAGTGACATATAAATACAAAACAAAATACCTACTAACGTTGAAAATGTTGTTGAATAAAGTGCCTCCTAAAATCCAATCCCCTTTCACCATCATAAACATTCCTAACTACTGGTACTTCATCATCAATATTTTCTTCAAAATTATCATTTTCCCTCTGACCGATATTAGGGGAAACTGGGGAGACATGACCATACAGGAGACTTGACCAGCAACAGAATTTGCTGCTATTTTTAGGTATTTAAATAGCACGCTCTATGGAGAGAGTCAAAACTAATCATGTAAAACAACGCTATTGCTAGGAGAGGCAAGCAGTTGTTAGTTGGATGCGTATGAGGTTAGATGTGTTTTTGTATAGAGCAACTGTACTTCTTGGGTATTGTTTGTAAGAATTTGGACGACTTGCTTTTTGATTAAGGTAAATTGCTTGAGTAAAAATCTGTAGCAAAATTACTCTAGTTTTGAATGCTATTATGTGTTTTGAGAACACAGGAGGCAATTCTTTTTTTTTTGTAATTTAAATAAATATGGCGGTACAGGGAGACATGACCAATTGATTTTAGGGGGAGAGGTCATGTCTCCCTATACCAATAAATTTGGAATACTTGCCTACGTAAGTGATATTTTTTTAATTGCTGATTGTAAATTTTTTCACTTCACACCCTTCTTTATGTTATTTTTTGTAGCGTAAATAACAAAAATTATAGTAGCTAATTAAAACATTTTCCTGAAATAAAGAGTTTTTACTTTTGCAAACCCATTATCTGGCTTTTTGTGTTTTTTTTTTGTAGAATGCCTTTTAAATATAAACCAAAGGAAGCGTCTTCCAGAAGAAATTATTCACCTGAAAGAATGAGGTCGGCTGTTGAAAATGTGGTAAATGACAACAGCAGTACCAGAGGAGCTGCCATTAAATTTGGAATTGACTGTAAAACACTTAGTAGATACATTCAAAAATATAGAAATAGCGATAACAAGGATTCAGTATCTATGTCACCAAAATATAATTCTTCTCAAATTTTTTCTGCCGATGTTGAGAATCTTTTGGAAAACTACTTAATTTATTCCTCTAAACTTAATTACGGATTAACTCCTAAAACAGTCCGATCTTTTGTGTACCAGTTTGCAATAAAAAATGAAACAAAAATTCCAGAAAGTTGGCATACTAACAAGTCTGCAGGATATGATTGGCTGAGAGGATTTATGTCACGGCATAAAAAACTTTCACTTCGACAACCTGAATCGACAAGCCTCAGTCGTTCTACGGCATTCAATAAAACAAATGTCGACCAGTTCTATTCTAATCTGAAAGAAGCATTATCAGCACATTGTTATGGTCCAGAAAACATCTACAATATACACGAAACAGGTGTGACCACTGTACACAAACCAGGCAAAATTATAGCAATCAAAGGTGAAAAACAGGTAACTAAAGTAACATCGGGAGAAAGAGGCAAATTAGTCACAATGTGCTGTGCGATATCGGCTATAGGAACATTTATACCCCCATTTTTTATTTATCCGAGGAAAAGGGTAACACCTGCTATGACGAAAGGAGCTCCACCTGGTTCAGTTGCAGTAGCGTATCCCTCCGGATGGATGACTCAGGAAAATTGTGCGTTGTATATCAAGCATTTCATTAAGCACAGCAGAGTTTCAAAAGAAACAAGTGTTTAATTATTTTTGACAACCATGAGAGTCATATAACACCTATTATAATAGACATGTGTCGAGATAATGGCATCGCACTAGTTACTCTACCTCCGCATACTAGCCATAGATTACAGCCCCTAGATAAAGGTGTTTTCGGGTCACTCAAAACCTTCTACAATCAAGCTGCAGATGATTATATGATTAATTTTCCTGGGCAATCAATTACAATACAAGATATTCCTACGTTAGCTGGAGTCGCTTTTCTTAAAGCATTCACTCCGACAAATATACAAAAAGGATTTTCGTCATCAGGAGTTTATCCATTTAATAGTATAATATATACTGAGGATGTTTTTCTTGGAGCCTATGTAACGGACAGACCATTACAAGAAAGTACTACTTCAGCCAACAATTTAAACTCTTGTAAACGTAACAATTCTGAAGTGGCAGTTGACGTAACTTCTGTACAACCAAAAAGTTCAAAAATACATATATTATCAAACGATATCATCTCTACTCCTGTTTCAACCCTACATTACAGTCCAAACACATCAGTTTCTAACATAAAATATTTACCTGAAGATGTTCGCCCATTTCCAAAAGCTCCACCCCGAAAACCAACTGCACGTGGACGAAAAAAACGATGTTCCTTAATTTTGACAACAACTCCTAATAAAGACAAAATTGCGGAAGAGTATATGTTGAGAATGGAAAAGAAAAACAAGAAGTAAACAAAGAATACGGAACAGGTTAAACGGAAAATTGTCGACAGTTCCGATGAGGAAAATCAAACACTAGTGTTAAAAAGACGGGGAAAAAGACATGGTACGAGAAAAAGACAAATTAAAAAAGACATTTCTTCATCTGACACGGAAAAGGAAGAACTTCCAAGTGATTTCAGCGACGAGGACCTTGACCCTGAAGATTTTCCCGATGAGCAGCTTAATACAGGTGATTTTTGCTTGGTAAAATTTAGTACAAAGACAACGATATACCATTATGTTGGTAGAATCACAAAAAAAATGCCTGATCAAGAATACGAAGTAACTTTCTTGAAAAGAGTGGGAGAAGAGTATTTGTTTATATATCCTGTATCAGAAGATACAGCCATTGTGCCAGAAGAGGACATTCCAATTAAGCTGCCGCAACCTATTTCTAGAGGTGGAACAGAACGTGCAGTGCACAAGATTTCTTTTGATTTTGACTTTAGTAGCTTTTCTAATATTAAGTAATATTCTTACCTGTTTGTATATAATTTAAATACATGTACTTAATACTTTTGTTTATAAATGTTAATTAACTACTACAAAATCCACTTAAGTGGTCAAATCTCCCAATGCCCTGGTCATGTCTCCCATAGATAGGGAGGTTTGACCCATTTGCAATAAAAAAGTAAATTACCAAAATCCACAAAAAAAAAACAAAATACATTTCGAAAAACAAACATCCATTTATTTGTATGACATAATTTAAAAGTTTTCACGGGCAATTTTTCTATTTTTTTTAATCAAAATTTGTTACTATGGTCTACCGTCCCCAGTTTCCCCTATATAAAACAGCAGTTGCCCATATAATTGCAAGTGATGTTTGCAACTTTGTTTGGAGACCTCTTTGTAGACATGGAAATCTTCTTTTCCAGGTACCAAATAATCTCTCAACAATATTTCGGGTTCTTACATGTGCCCTGTTATATCGTTCCTCTATTTCGTCACCTACTTGACAACAAACTTCAATTTTTTCTCAAACATATTGTGTTTATAACACTACCTGACTGTAATACTGGTGTAAGTAGATAATGTCTACAGGCATACCCATTATCCCCAAGTAATAAACCTGGAATATCACCTCTTTCCATTTGTACTCTTACAGAACTTCGATCAAATATAATACTATCGTGGCTAGATCCTGGATGTCTAACAACAATATCCATTATTTCCCTATTTGGACCTGAAACAACCTAACAATAGATTTTATAGTAGCTCACCGTTGTGTGAATTATACTGCACCTGCACATTTAAAGAACAGAATCCTTTTCTGTCGTGAAACACTTCACCATTATCACCTCCGGGATTTGATATTTTGATGTGTGTACAGTCGATACATCCAGACACATTCGGAAAGTGAGCTACCTCGTAGAACTTCACAATATTGGAACGTAAATTTTGCATAGTTCTGGGAAAATGAACAAAATTTCCCAATTGTTTTGCTATTAGCACAGATACCCTTTTTATTATACAGCTTATGGTAGGTTGACTAATACCTCGTAAATCACCAGCTACAACCTGAAAGTTACAAGTGGCATAAAAACGTAAACTCACAAGTAATTGTAAAACTGGAGGAATCGGTAAACCACGATTAGTGGGTTTTCGTAGGCCCTCCATAACAAGTGGCAAGAGAGTATTTGCCACAGTATCCTTCTCGAATCGGTAACGTGCTCGAAATTCGGTCGCACTAAAAAATTCCATCGGATTATCGGCATCCCGTATGTATCTCTTTCGGACACGTTCTTGATTTTCTTCCTCAACAAAATCGATGTACTCCAGAAAATCATCTACTTCAAATTCTTGGTATAAATCCATATCCATCATTTACTAACACACAAATCCAAAATTGCAAATTAAAAAAGATTATGTGTTATGAATTGTGATTGTCAAACAGGATCTCAAGCCGTCAACATCACGATTTTACATAAGCTCGTGTTTTTTCCAGTCTTGGGCAGCTGCCAGATCTTAACATCCAACTATAAAACGAAAATGTTGCGCGGACAGCGTCTTAAGATAAGCTCCTCAAGACCAGGACCTTAAGCTCCAACTATAAATATGGGCCTTAGTGTTCACGAAACTTCAAGAGTCTATGGCATAAAAAGAACAACCTTGCAGTCCCGTATTAAAACTATGCTGAAAAAACAAAGTGTGGAAGACATTTTAAGAGATCTCGATAAAGATTCTGGAAATGAGAGCGAGAGTGAGGTACAAAAATTCTCTAGCAAGTGCACTGTGAAACAAGTTTTTACATTAAGCCAGGAAAAGGAATTAGTTGAATACATTAAAAAATCGTCCAATTTGAACTATGGTTTGTCATACAAACAAGTTCAGCGTGTAGCATATGATTTTGCAAAGAATTTGCCGAACTGTAAAATGCCTCCAAACTGGAATCTGAAGGAAATGGCAGGTAAGTTACTTTACATGCAAATTTGTTTTGCATTATTTATTGAGAGAAATGTTACATTCTAGGAATAGTGGCTAAAAAGCTTTATGGCTAGAAATAAGCAATTGTCACTGAGGAAGCCTGAAAGTACCAGCCTTTATCGAACCATGGCCTTCAACAGGGCCAAAGTAGATGAATTTTTCGCAAACTATGTAAAGTTATTAGAAAGATACCAGTTTAAACCTGAACAGATATATAATTTGGACGAAACTGGTATTCAAACTGTAATGAAGCCACTTAAAGTAGTGTGTGAACGAGGTAAAAGACAAGTAAGGCAAGTTGCATCGACAGAGCGTGGTGAGCTGGTGAATTCGTAGGAATTATTAATGCAGTTGGTAGAACAATTCCTCCTGTTTTTATTTTCCCCGTATAAGATATATAAGCGAATTTTTAAAAGATGCTCCTACATCTAGTATTGCATTGGGGAATAAATCAGGATGGATGACTTCGGATTTATTTATTAAAGTTCTTGGCCATATTGTACTTCATACGAATTGCTCAGTTGAAAAATTTTTTTTATTAATTATTGACAATCATGAGTCACATACGTCGTTTGAGTCCATTACTTTTTGCAGAGCAAATTGGATAGTGTTGTTATCTTTCCCACCACACACTACGCATCGCCTTCAACCACTGACGTGGGAATTTATGGACCGTTTAAAGGTCAATTAAACGTTGCTTTCAATGACCACATGATTTCATATCCTGGAAAAATGATTACTGTAAAACAGATTCCACAACTGGCCAACAAAGCGTTTATGAATGCTTTTACAATAAAAAACATCACAAGTGCCTTCAGAAACACTGGAATTTGGCCCCTTAATAGACTAGTTTTTTCTGAGGAAGATTTTATGCCAAGCACAGTAACAGAAAATACAAACAACGCCGGAACAGACGCAGTTATACTAACCATCTCTCACGAAAACAATGATGATCCTGATATTCCATCCCAGGAAGATGATATTGTAGAACTCAATTCAGTTCCATCAACATCCACACAAAAAAGGGACTGAACAGCATTCCATCACTCCTGGCATTGCAGAACAGTCAAAATCAATAAACATCACTCCTTCAAGCTCCAGAGAAAACAAGCCTGGAAGTTCATTAGAAGAACTGCGTCCTTTTCCAAAGGGAGCCGGAAGAAAAAAAAGAATAACAAAAAGAACTACATAGTCGTGTATATATACAGATTCGCCAGAAATGTTATTAAAACAGAGTCAAGAAAAGGAAAAGCTACGAAAAAATGAATTAAAAAAGAAGCGCGTGGAAGCAAAAAGGAAACTGTTTTGTTGTAAGCCAGAAAAGAAAATTAAAGCAAAAGAAGATCCAAGCTCAAGCGATTCTGATGTTTCCATGGAAATTGGTCATACGTCTGATGATACAGATTATTTTTTAAACTCTGGTGAAGAGCTTCAATCTCTCCCCAAATTACACATTGATACAAAATTTAATGTTGGAGACTTTGTTCTTGTTAAATTTCATCCAAAGCTTGCTTCTTGTTATTATATTGGTCAAATAATTAAATCTTTGGAAGAACTGGAATTTGAAGTTAAATTTTTACGACGTAAAGATAAATCCAACACATTTGTATTCCCCATAGTTGAAGATGTTAGTAATGTAAATAGGGGAAAGGGGGCACATTCAACCTAGGGGCACATTCTTCGCATCCTGTCAGCCAAGTTCTTGACAAGTCGGAACTATTCTATACACTAGTGTCTACATCTAGCGATATACGGTTGAACTAGAGCAAAACATGGCCGATGGCAATTACCGGCGTATTGTTGTCTTCAAGAAAAAATAGTGAATATTTCCGTAAGTACATATCAATATGAAGTAAATTGTTAATATTTTTTTCCCAATACAACATACTATGATTCAATAAATAATGTTTGTACTATATTGCTCGTGCGACTTTGTAGTAAAAGTTTTATGTGAGTGATTTATTAAAAATGACGTAGCTAGTAAAATGGGTGGAGTGGCGCATTTTCCTCGTAAACATATGAGTTTTGGGGAATGTGCGCCATTTTTGCTGGGGTAAGTGCGGGTTGTGACGCATTTACCCTCATTATATGAAGATGTATCTATATAATACATATTTGAGATAATAACTTTAATTAAACAGATTTTGTAGTTATTTATATAAAACATACATGTATGTATATGTTTTCCTTTAGGTTAGCAACAATGGTACGAAATTACAAACGTGTAGGCAATAGAAAGCCATATAGTTCAGAAAAGTTGGAAGAGGCATTATCCAAATGTAAAATGGGGTTATTAACCCAAAAAGCATGTGCAAGGGCTTATGGCATACCACGTACCACTTTAAGGGACCATTTAAATGGCCGACGTGGTACAAGTGTTGGAGGAGGTGGTAGATCAACCGACTTAGCTAAAGAACAGGAAGATGAACTGGCTATGTGTTTATCTGTCATGACAAAAAATGGATTCGGTCTATCGCGAGAAGAAGTTCTTGATCTTGTACAGTTGTATGTACAGGCAAATAGCATTAAAACTCGCTTTAAAAATGGAAGACCTGGTGAAGATTGGTGGTTGGCATTTAGAAAACGTCACAGATTGTGCCTCAAGAAACCTGAACCTTTAGAATATGCAAGAGCCAACCAAACGAATCCATTTGTCATTTATAAATTTTTTAATTTGCTTGAACACACAGTAAAGTCTTTAGGACTTAAGAACAAACCGCAATGTATTTGGAATTGCGATGAAACAAGTTTCTGTAGTGACCCAAGCAAAACGAAAGTTATCGCAACTGTGGGACAAAAATGCCATAGGAAGACAATAGGAACAGGACGCGAAAATACAACGGTTCTAGCCTGTGTAAATGCTGCTGGGCACAAATTACCACCTCTGATAATTTTGAAAGGGAAGAGCTTGTGGCAGGATTGGATTCCAAGCGAAGGTGATTATCCAGATACTGCATATAGCGCTACACCAAAAGGTTGGATGACAGCAGACTTATTCGAAAACTGGTTCTTGAAACAGTTTTTACCTGCAGTAGGCGATGAGAGGCCAGTACTTCTGATTTTTGATGGTCACGTAAGCCATGTAAGCACAAATGTTATCAGCAGAGCAATGCAGGAGAACATAACCATTTTAAAATTGCCAGCACATACAACTCATATTTTGCAGCCTCTAGATGTTGCATGTTTTCGAGGGGTAAAGGTTTAATGGGATAAGGATCTAGTAGCATGGCAACGTAGGCATCCAAGGCAAAAAGCAAAGAAATCTGATTTGGCTAGATTAATTGGTTCATCTTGGGTAGCCTTAAGCGACAAAAATATTATTAGCGGGTTTAAAGCAACAGGTATTCATGACCCTGATATTCAAAATGAATCAAAAGTTAACAGGAATTCAATTCCTCTTTCAACGTTTTCGGATAAAGACTTGGAAGCATATAGAGCTTGGGAGCGAAGCAACTCTGCAAATACATATGACATAGGCCGTATTGAAGAAGGTATATCTACCGACTACGATCTTCAAGACACGACCAACATTAATTCTGATGATGCTGTTATTCAAGAAGAATCCCACAATGCCAATATTGGTGCTGAAGTAGAGACAATTCACCATTCTGTACCAGATGAATCTGTAGATTCCAGGATTTTCGAAAATAACTTACCAATAACTACTACATCTGGCACACATATTCATAACCCAAACCGTATCTCAGTTGTTAGTACATGTACTCCATCCAGTTACAATGAAATTTCATTTCAACGTCTTATAGTAGATACATTTAAGCCACTTCCAAGTTCTGTTCCTCAAAAGAGGCGCGAAATTTCAAATTTGGCCGAAGTTTTAACAAGTACCAAAGTTAAAGAGATTATGGACTGCAAGAACGCTAAACAAAATAAACCAAAACCAATAAAACCTAAAAAAACAACTAAAAATCAAACTCAAATAAACGATAGTAGTAGTGATTCAGATACTCTTGAATCACTTTCTTTGGCTACAAGTAGCGATGGATTAAGTGATTTATCAAATCCCTGCATCAATGAAGATGAGACTTCAAGTATGGCTATCGAACAAGATAACTATGTTCTGGTAAAGTTTTGCTCGAAGAAAAGTGTGCGATATTATGTTGGTCAAGTTCTTACTAAAGATCTTGATGGCTACGAAGTAAAATTTTTAAGATGTGACAGCAAATCTGAAGGACGTTTTAAATGGCCAAATGTACCAGACGTCAGTGTTGTTCTATCCGAGGATGTCGTACGAAAATGTCCATGTCCACGTACCGACAGACGAGAACGACTAATATTTGATGTCGATTTTTCTTTTTTTAATATATTTTAATACTCTTGCTAATTTTATACTGCCTTATTAATAGACAAATTCTTAGTGTCGTTTAAAAACGCTACTAGTAAGTAGCTACTAGTGGGGTATTTAGTGGCGTATTCGAAAGCGTATTAATGAACGTTCATTTAATAGTTACTAAGTAGTGGCGTGTTAGTAGAATATTTCATTAGGCAACGCAGGAAATTTACTTCAAGCATGCGTGTTGTGACCGAAGAATAAACAGTTAACAGCATCGAAGTAAACATAAACACATGGTTAACCTATATCGATCAACTCAAAGAAACTTAAATATTTGGAGTACTTTACAAAGTGAAAGCGTTTTTTATTTGTGTATAAGGTTATTACAATAAATTGCAGTTATTTTGGCAGATTTGGGTTTAGTTGATGTAAACCAGGAAATAAACGAAGTCAAAGAAGCGGATTTTGCATTACAAAGAAATCCAAAAATATATTTGGAAAGAACAAATCCAATAATTACTTATGATAATACAAAATTTAGACGAAAATATCGAATGAACAAGCGGGTAGCAGAATTCATTATAAATTTTATTAGGGATGATATAACAACAAATGCAAGAAATAACCGTGGCTGCCCAATTAGTGCAGAAATTCAAATGCTTGCTACTATAAGGTTTTCTAGCTAAAGGAGCTTATGGTGATGATATTTGTATGTATATAAATGAATAAATATAAATTTGTGTACATAATGAAACAATTTTAGCTGAACTACATGGTATTTCTCAACCTGCATTAAGTATCATAATTAAGCGTGTAGTAGAGGCTTTAGCTGGACATAGGGCAAGATTTATAAAATTTCCTGAAAACGAAGAGTTGCGGAGAACAAAGAGAAATTTCTTCAATATTGCAGAGTGCCCAAATGTTGTCGGGGTAATTGATTGTACCCATGTGAAAATAAAAAACCCAGGTGGAGAAAATCCTCTGCTATATTTAAATCGCAAAGGATTTTATTCAGTAAATGTACAGATATGTAATGATTTCAGTATTTTAACTGAATTTTAAATAAATATTTAATTAAAGGTTGTAAGTGATGCAAAGTTTCGTGTAACTGATATTGTGGCCAGATGGAGAGGGAGCACACACGACTCAAGAATATGGAATGAATCTTCATTAAAGAGAAGAATTAGGGAAATTGATGGAGTGTTATTGGGCGATAATGGTTACACATGTTCAAGACATTTATTTACTCCTGTACTCCACCCAACCACAAATGCTCAAACCAGATATAACCGTGCACATATACGAACAAGAACTATTATTGAACGCGTATTTGGTCTGATGAAAAATAAATTTAGATGCTTCTTCAATGGATTAAATTTGCAATTGGAAACAACAAAGGCCGCTATAGTTGCAATAGCAATTATTCACAATATTATTATAAATGACCAATTAGAAAATGAAGGTAATTATCCTATTTTTTATTAGAAATTTATATAAACTTAGTAATATTTTATTTAGATAGCCAAGATGAAGAAGAGGATGACGACGGAGAAGCAGCCGTAGAGGATAATGACGTGGAAAATCATATAGAAGAAAAAAACAGGCAGGGAAATATCTATCGTAACCATTATATTGAACAACATTTTAATTGATTAAAAGGATATTTAGAGATTATTATAAGATTTTGTAAACTGCAAGTATTAGTGTAAGTAAAATTTAAAGAATTGATTGCATTTGTTCTGTAATTGACAGTTTCAAAATTGTAATAATACCTGGTGATCTAGTTTAAATAAAATATTGCTGATATTTTTAATAAATAAGTATTTTAATGAAATATATCTAAATGTTACGTTAATTCAATTCATGTATGTCAGATATTTTGTTGGAATAGTACAATCTAGTATAAAATGCTACTTCATTTGTATACTTACTGAATAACTTTTTTATACTTGTGATCGAACGTAATTATAAAGGACTTTCAAAATAATTAATAAAACAGAAACATAATATTAGTATACTTTTATTTGCTTAACTTTCACATGAACCAGTTTAACAAATATATTTCCAAAAACAATACTATATAATATTAACTAATAAATAATAATTAAAAATACTTATATAAAAAAACAATTCTTACATAAACTACTGCTAGCAATTACAAAAAACAATAATACTTAGGAGTAATATTTGGTAAGTGCCAAATTTGCAACAAATGCAGATGAACAAATAATTAATAATAATACAGAAATCTTTCACACATCATTTATCCTACTTTCATCCAACAATTTCATTCTTGCAGCATGATACTCTCTCTGATTCTGCATTTTCAACTCATGCATTTCTCTACTCTCTTGCATTATTTGAACAATGCGCATTTTATTAAGCTCATACAACTTTTGCTCGAACACAGACATACCTTTCTGTTTCACTCTTTTGCTTCCTTTCAATTTTCCTAGTGGTGTAGAAGTATTATTTATTATTGGTTCATCTGCATCAGTTCGATGTTCCTCTTCTGCAGTATCAGTTGGAATATTCAAAACTGTCTGCTCCCTAGAAATTGCGGACATCTGAAGATTAACTTACTTTAGTAAATTTATTGTAATAACAAATTTACAAATTAAAGCAACAAGTAAGTAGATACGTTACCTCAGAGTTTGTCCTACCCCTTGAAAAACTATGCATCCCACTACTCCCAGCTGTACTTGTCAACTGTAAATAAAGGAGTTAATAATACCAATCAAATAAAAGTAGTGGATGCGTTACCTCTGAATTATTCCTACTCCTACAAAAATTACTTTTTATTGAATTTGAATTCGATTCTCCAAATTCAAATTCTGGAGAAGGCAGTGGTTGTCTCCCTTCCAGTGTATCTTCTGTTATGATCTGTAAGTGTTTGTGTTTGTATATTATAATGTAAAGATTATATTATAGTTACACTATTAATGTTATTTGAACATGAAGGTATACTGACATCCAGTTCTCTATCAGGGGTTGTTGTTATTATTAAAGACTCAACAGGAACCTTAAATTGTATGTTAGTGTCGCTTCCATAGTAAACATTTTAGAATTTACATTGAATGCTGCATCACTATCGACAGGTGATGTATCCTCTATGAAATCTTGCGGAACAAGGGTTTGAATATCCCAATCCATATCCGTGGGCTCGGTAGGTGGAGGTCCCCCTCCTGTTTCACTTGACTGCTTCTTATATAAAGAAATATTTCTCTTTGCAGTCAATTTAATTCGCAACCACTGTTCATGAATGCGTTTTATGTCCCTTGTACAGCCTATCAAGAGAAATTTAATTAGCTGTTGAATTTATTTTATATACTTATTGCTTTCCTTATGCCAACCGTTCACTTTGTTTCTAAGAAGATGTAAGATATAGTGTTTGCAGAAAGCAACAAATAATAAAGCAATATGAAGTGCAATTTTTTAACATACAAATCTAACAATCTATTAGTTCGTATCGGACACCATGAAAACCCAACCAAAATATACATTTTCATTCTGTGAAACCAACACCTAACAAAATATGTTATACATACTTGAAATTTCTTTGGCTGTTCGTGTACAATTTTTGCTCCTTGGAATAATCAGAAACAATAATTTAAATGTAATTCATAATTTTTAATTATTCCATACTATATGTACATACCCTCTACTTGCAACTTTTTCGCAATCCTCCCCCATGCTGCATTCTTATCCTTATTTAGGATTGTTAATTTTTTTTTATTTTCGATTATATGGATTTCATCCTTCAGGAATTCTATTAATAATTTTTTTTCGCTGTTATTCCAATTGTGCGATCTTGATCGTTTCTGTAAAATATATTACTCTATATGTATGTGATGTAATTATAAATAAAAAACTTACATCTGACATTTTCGAATTATATAACAGGACCAGTGGAACACAAAACAAGCCTATAACACCAAACACAACACCAAGCTTTAAATTACCGGGAAACTTTACACGCGCTCTCTTTTGAGGTTAACTTTAGAAGCGTCTTAAAATCTTAAACATACCCCTTATCGCTACTAACGATTTAGTTGACAACTAAGCTTAGTAGGGTACTAAATACGATTTTTCTTAGTGCGCACTAAAATATTTTGATATGCTTACTATGATTATAATATTTTGTAAGGCTGATTCTAAGGTACCTTAGAAAAAGTTTCATTTATTTTAAAATTATTATTTAGATTTTACATCAGAATTATTTTCGATGTTTCGCGTAATTATTAACGTTTGATTCGTAATTTTGCAATATTATACAAGTGTCCCGTATCGTTATGTTCAAATTTTAGGAGTGTAAAGTAGACTACATTTCAAGTAACAAAAACGCAAAACTTGTATATCCATTTTTATTTGTTTCAAAGTTAAAGATCTATGAATGTGATTGTCAGATTATGAAAAAAAATGTAACCTAAAGTCAATACAAACTGATTTTATTTAAAAAAAAAGTTATACGAATCAATAACAGGCGTGTTGGATTGTTAACGTCGCATAATAAAATGTTATCTTAAAATAAATAAACACGTGTCGTAGTGCATACAGTAATTTCTTGGAGATCTACAAAAAAGAGTACTGGAAATTGATTTATGATAAAAAGGTTCTTACTTATTTCGTAAGTGCTGAACCATGAATATCATACAATAATCAAATGTTCAGATGACTGTTAACGTTGCATTTTTTAATAAAGGATTACATTACGTTTCAGTTCATACAACAGCTTATTAGTGAGTGGACACTAGACTAGTCGCAGCTTGTATGGATTTTTTTTTTTATTCTTAGTATATGCAGTATGCACTGTCTAAAATATGAGGTTTGCTGTTATAAATGCGCTATTAATTTTTTAGCTCGATTCGACGGTACCTTCTGATGCCTAGTGGGGCCCAAAGTACCAGATATAATGAAAAAACATACATTTAGTCCTATCTTTATTGCTTGTTGTAACTACGGTAGAAAATATATAATTCTTTCGATAAAACATAATTTTAATTATCTAATAAGTGTTTTTAAACTGAAATTATTGTCAAAGTTTTAAAACTTTGCTAATGCATGATTCACATTCACGAGACAGTTGTTATTAAATGCCTGTCATTGCTTGCAATCCGTGTTCATTCATATGATTCACAAAAGCAGTGAATCAATATGATTGTTTTGAATGTTTTTTAAAAAAAACCTTTTAAAATCACAGATTTATGGAGATGTTTTTAGGGGTGTATTTTTTAGTAATAAATGAATGAAGAGAGAAAGAGATAATACATATACATTTGTATGTAAATATTATGTGCTGTTAGCAACTAAAAGAACTACATCTGTTCAACGAGCTTTTGTGAGTTAATTGAATACTTTGCAAAACAATCAAACGACAGTGAAAATTTTTTATTGACATTTGCTAACAGTTCTTAAAAAACGTGTGAGTAAAAGACAATCAATTGTTAGAGAGTTAACACTGCATACAATATCAATAGTGTATATTGTTGTGCGAAAGCAATACAAAAGCAATGTTAATATGAGTGGACAGCAAAAGTGAATCAACTCATACATTTCTCTGGTACAGATAACGGTATTTTTGCTCCACGTCGTGTTATTTATGTGCGACTTGAAAGAAGGCGTCATTTATGTTTTGCAGATTTTTACATATACTGCCAACCATTGACGTTATAAGTTGTGCAAATTAATATTTGATCACAAATAAATAATATAAAGTGAAATCTTCGTGTTAGAAATATGACTTCTGAGAGTGCAGTGATTAAAAAGAAAAACTTACGCTCTGACCAAGATATTTTTTTAGTGGGCAAATGTGCAAATGAAATTTTGGGAGCCAAACTACCATCTATTAAGCAAGTACTTCAATTATTTTTTTACAAAATGCGAATTGAACATAAGACATTGTTAAGTAGTATGAAATATGCTATTGGCGTTGCAATGGAATTTTGGAACAGAGCACACATTCCAACGATGCATGAGACAAGTTGTATGCGGAAATTGAAAAAAATATACGAAAAATGGAGACAAATACAAAAGAACTGTAGAACCCCATACGAAAAATATCGAAAACAAGAAGAAGATTTTTGTGATGAAATAGAAAATTTTATTTTTGATATCGCAACTCTAGATGCTTTGGAAAAAATGAAAATAAAAGAAGACAAAGATTTTTTAGTGCTCCAAAGAAAGAGAGGTCGCCCAGGAATTATGCATGGTGTAGATAGAATTCTCCAGAAAAAAGAAAAACGTAAAGAGAAGCGATTGGAAGAAGAAAACAATCGTGTTGCAAAGTATAACAATCAAGGTATTTATTTTACTATTTATTAGATTTATACTGTTTCTGTAAAAAATCGTCGGCAAATAATTTCAGCTAAATTAGGCACGGATATTGCAGATGACACAGAAGCCGAAGATGTTGAACTAGATCATGCAATGGACTCCCAAAACGTATCGGATACTGAGAATGTCTTCGAAAATATGAAAAAAACACAGACTCAATCTCGCGGTACTATTCACTTTATTGATGACAGAATGTTAGCAAGCATGGACAAATGCAAGCTTTCTACAAGACATGCCATGCATATTGTTACTTCAACTGCTGCTGCCATTCTAAATCAATTGAAAGACGCTTCCACTGCTTCTACAGAAATAAATTTAGAAGATCTGGTATTAAATCGAACCACAATCCATTCTATGCGAAGAGAATACCGTAGAAGACAAGCTAAGCGGATTATCGATGAATTCAATGTAGGTAGTTGATTTAATATTAAATTTTAGAATTATAGTAATGCATTTTATTTATTACAATACAGATTCCCCAAGTATTTGTTTTGCACTGGGACGGCAAACTCCTTCCAGACATAAAGGGAATAGAAAAACAAGATCGACTTTCTCTCGTTATGACCAGTGAAAACATGGAAAAATTGCTAGGTATACCAAAAATAGAAAATTCTTCCGGGGAAAATATAGCTGACGCCACCTTAAATTTTTTGCGACACTGGGCACTTGATGGATTGGTAGAAATTGTATCTTTTGACACCACAGCCACTAATACTGGGATTAATAACGGCGCTGCATATTTACTTGAAAAAAAGTTGGAACGCAAACTACTTTTTCTTCCATGTCGCCACCATATTAGCGAATTATTAGTAAGGTCAGTGTTTGAACTGAATTTTGGAAAAACATCCGGACCAGAAGTTCTTCTCTTCAACCGATTTGCAAAGTATTGGAAAAACATTGCAGCTAGCAACTTCACAAAAGGGACTTTGGACGAAGAAGTTCTGCGGAATTTAACAGCATCGCAGATGGAATACGTAAAGAATTTTTGCCTGAATGCATTAAAATGTCATTACGTGTGTGCGGACTACAAAGAGTTGCTTCAGTTAACACTTCACTTTATTGGAGAGCATGTACCAGATTTTAATCAATTTCGTTTACCTGGTGCAACATCCCATGCACAATTTATGTCAAAGTGTATTTATTGCTTGAAAATTTTTTTGTTTCGCAAGCAATTCAAAATGACAGCAGCGGAATTGAAAAGTCTTCGCAGTATTTGTTTATTCCTAGTAATTATTTATGTTCCTTACTGGTTCCGATGTGTGAATGCTATTGAAGCGCCGAAACAAGACCTTGATTTTATACAAAACGTAGTTACTTATTTCGACAAAGAAGTTTCCACTACATTGTTGCAAAAACTAAGGAAACATTTGTGGTATTTAGCAGAAGAAGCAGTTGGCCTTTCGTTTTTTGATGAAAGTGTCCCGTTGGTAGTAAAAAAGAAAATGGTCCATAAACTTGACATCAATAATGAAGACGAAGACGAAAATGATGCAGAAGTCTCGAAAAGAAATGTGGTAACAATGGAAGAAATTTTGTCTTACAGTGCAAAAGATATATCGCATTTCGTAACTTCACGGACAAACAGATTTTTTACTAGACTGTCTATAGATGTATCATTTTTACAATTAGATCCCTCTGAATGGCAGCAAAGAGACGATTACTGTGCTGGCAAACGAGTCTGTCACCATTTGCACGTCGTGAACGATGCAGCAGAGAGAGCAATTAAACTTATAACGGACTTCAATCGATCTTTGACCTACGATGAGGAAGATAAGCAGTTCCTACTTCATGTTGTGGAGCAGTATCGCCAATTATATCCATCTTACAACAAATTCGCTCTCATGAATTAATACAAAAAATACCACTGTAAATTAATAATCTAGTTCTTACCTTTAAATAATAAAAGTATGTAGTTTTTTATCCAACGAATTATATTTTTCTTTCGAATAGTTATGAAAACCAATAAAAATAGGACTAAATGTGTGTTTTTCATAATATCGGATACTTTGGGCCCCACTAGGCATCAGAAGGCACCATCGAATCGAGCTAAAAAATGAAGTCCGCATTTGCGACAGCAAACCTCATATTTTAGACAGTGCATATATATCAATTATAGAAAAAAAATTTTTGCGACCAGTCTAGTGGACACGTTTTCTTTATTCAAAATGCCTTACCGATTTTCTTCTCAAGAGTATGCGGACATGCATTTTGTGTATGGCTACTGTAACGGCAGTGCACGTCAAGCAGTTATTGAATACCGACATCGGTTTCCCGATAGGCGCATTCCTCATTACAGAAAGTTTCTGGGAGTACACAGACAATTTCGGGAATACGGACTACGTGATTATCTTTTCGACCAAGGAGTAAATTTGCCAGCAGACTCAGAGGAAGAAGCTATTGTTACAAGGGATCCAACTCTCAGTGTACGTCGAATCGGTAGACAACTAACTAGGAATGCCACGAACGACAGTTTGGCGAATTTTAAAACGTGAGAAAAAAATTAATAAAAAATATAGTAAATGATCTGGGTTTCAGGTAGTTCCTGAAACCCAGATCATTTACTATTTTTTTTATTCATTTTTTTATATCATTGTCGTTGAATATACGAGTTATCTGTTTCCGAGACTTTTCTTTACCTTCGTTCATTTTGTTTTTCTCTATCTTTAGCAAATTGGAGTTTGAATTAGCGTCTGTGATTATAAGTGGTATGCGCATGTGCCTAAGATCGCGTAATCTCTTTTCTCCGTTTTTAGACTGAGCTTCCGTAAGAAAACTGAGTGGCGCCACCTACCAACTTTCATTTTCACCCACCTCCGTCTACACTGACTAATGGCATGCACAACAAATAGAAGCTTAGAATTCGACCATCGTCAGACGCCTTAGGTAGCGATGTTTTGTAAAAATCGTTAAAAAAAAGCGGGACTCATGCGAGTATTCGGAATGAGTACACCCTAAACCCTTTAGTCAGGATCAATTGGAGGGCAAGTCTGGTGCCAGCAGCCGCGGTAATTTCAGCTCCAATAGCGTATAATTAATGTTGTTGCGGTTAAAAAGCTCGTAGTCGAATTTGTGTCCCGCGCCGCTATTTGCTGCAAAGCAACTTTAGGCGCGGTGGAGTTTAACTATAAACCTTTTCAGCTGGCGATCGCTGTGCTTCACGTGCCAACGCGTTTCGTCTGTATGTGCGGGAAGAACTACTCTACGGAAAAAGCCATCAAACGGCATAAGCGCTACTATTGTCGCGGTCCGATTAACGAGGAGACAAACCGATGCGAGCTGTGCGGCAGGAGTTTTGCTAAGTACGTTGGATTGCATATCGCGGCATATCGGGTCTGCGCATCCAGCGGAATACAATGTGGAGCTGCAGGGAGAAGTGGAGCGTAGAGCTACAAGACTGAGAAAGGACGACTTCGACGAGGAGGCTGTATTCGCCGAGTCGAGTGTGTACCTTCTCGGTGGACGATAGAAGACTACCCCCCAAGACTGTGGTGTCAAGGGCCTCCACGCGGTGTACGGTGGAAACGCTGCAGTTCGGCGCGGCGGCTAAAGGTAGTTTAGGCTCGACCTCCTTCGGAGACGATTTTAAGGAGCGAGTGAATGAAAAGAAATTTAAGGAAAACGCTAGAAAAATTTAGTTCCTAGCGAACCTCACTCCCCCCCCCCCCCCCCCCCCCCCAAGAATAAAAAACCGCCCACTACTGCTTGTGGTTGCCGAAATATTTCAGTCTGAAGTTGACCTTCTACGACGCTCGTTTGTATGTGCGTGCATCAACGGACCTTATTGGAAAGTTCAAATTCATATAAAACGCAAGTTTGCGGTTCCTATGTAGAATAAATAATACTTATATTTTACAAAAAAAAAAAACAAAAAAAAGACATTGCTCTGTTTGTTTATTACATATAACTAGAGACTGAATTTTATGCAAAATGCATATTTGTTGTTTTTTGGTATATTCCTTCTATACTGTGTACTTATCCATTTTCCACCCTCAGAATACGTTTTTTACCATTTTTTTTAGTGCATATAATGCATATTTGGACACTTTACCATAACTGCATATGCACGTACATATTTCATAATTATTTTGCATATTGTCATGGATTTTTCCATGGACAAGAAAGGAAAATAATTGAACTATATATTAAACTTTTTTCTGTAGTACATTGATTAAACTTATCTATTTCAATTTTTGATGTTTATTTTATTTCAGACGGGGATCGTTATAAATATATTTAATTATAAGTGATGAATTTGATTATGTTTGAAATTTTGATCCATCCTCGTATATTTAGGTTGGTCAGATGTTTGAAGCAGCCGCTACTCCGGATATCATATTGTTATAAGATGTATATTTTTCTGTATATTTTTGATTTTATAGTTGGTGGGGATATCCGTGCGGAAGTTGGAACTTCATTTTGGTAGAGATATCTTAACTTCTAAAGTGACCGGGTTGTTAGAGAATAAGAAATTCATTTTTATTCTCTGTTTTAGTAAATTCGGGTTTTATTTTTGTTTATGCATTTTATTCAGGTGCATGTAATGTTACTTCGATTTTTGCGAGAGTTTGTGATCTTGGTGTGATCTAATAAGTATGATATCTCTCACGTAGTTTTTTTGTGTTATCAGTGCATAGATCTATGTAAGTTTGATAAAAATATTTAATTTATATAATTGATACTACGTTTATTTTCATTATTATATTTCATGTATTATTTGTAATAATTTTGATATTTAAAATTGTATATGAGTATTAGAGAAAATTGTCATGTTTTTTGTTAGTGGAGTTTTTTCTTAAGGATAATATTTTACAACGTTTTAAATTCAGGTTGGATTTTTTTTTAAGTTGTGGGTTGAATTGTGTCGTGTTTTATTTTGCGCATGACTGTAAGCCAATTTACGCGGGTTTTGAAAACTTTGTTGTTTTTGACATTTGATATTGTAGGGGTTAAAGTAGAGGTCAAACTTGACAAATTTCTCCAGTATTTATTAGTTTTATATTTGTTCGAGAGTCACAGGGGGTTTTTCTCTGTGTGCGAGTCATATTCACAAAGAGTGTTTCCTCCAAATGCTACTGTTAATGTTGCTTTAGCACCCTATACATTCGGTAAAGGGATTTTTTTTATTTTTTTTTATTAAAAATTTGTAAATTAGCTAATCGTGACTTTTATTGACATTTATTGTTTTACTTCTAACATAACCTGGACCTATTCTGAGAAGAACGATCCGTGAGATGGGAGTTCGTGGAATCTACTAGACTGTACAGCCGGCATCATAAGTTGTAGTGTGAATAAAAGATTAATTAATAAGCAATCAAAAGCACATTCCACTGCAATATGTATGCATATATTCGCCATTTTCATAAGAACCATAATAAAATCTGATATTTAAAGATATTTAATTTGTTTGTGTAAACGTGAAGGGATTAGCATTCCTTCAACTTTGCATTAATGGCTCATTAAAGGTCATCTCATTACTAATGAGATGGACTTTCCCAAAAATAGGATTTAACTGTACTGATACTCGGTTTACAGGGCAATTAGAACTTACTTACGTAAGAAATCCTTTTCAGAAATGTAGGTATTAATGCAGGTATATTATACCGTACGACTAATATCAATATAAGTAAAAGAAATAATTTCCTTCATAATTTATTCATTCGTAAACGTGTTAAGGTCTGTGCTATTTGGTGAAACAAAAGTGAATTAAAAATTTTTGAACATGCCGAAGAGAGCTAAAGCGAAGTCAACTCTAATAAAAAATTGGATAAGTGATTGCAGTGCACCAAAAATTATTGACGAAGAAAGTGTTTTTTTGTGCACACTCTGCGACAAAAGGGTAAGTTGAATTTTGAAATATTTTGTCAATAACAAGTTCTACAATTATGAGAATTTTTTTTTGTGTTCATAAATATAATGAAACAATTTCATAACAAATTATTATTAGATATGTTTAATTTCATGTTCTTTAAAGCTAATATATCTTTGTAATATTTCTTTGTCATAAACACCAAAATAACCAAAATCAATTAAATTTAAACAACCGAAGAACTTTACAAAACCAGACAATTTATTTTTCTAGTTTTTGTAGTAATATAGTAATTAATAATAATTATTATAACTGAATGTTAAAAATATATATTTGTTACACAGATTACCTGCCAGAAGAAATTTCAAGTAGTGCAACATTTGAACACAACATTTCATCAGAACAGGGTTTCTGAAAATTTGAATAAACCGCGGCAGCAACTTTTGGAGGAAAGTTTTCTCAATAATTCGAAGAATCCACAAGATTTGTGTAATCTTTTTGTGGGTTGTAATATTCCTTTACATAAATTGGACAATCCGATATTTCAAGAATTCCTGAAAACTTATTGCAAAGTCGATGATAAACCCATTTATGTACCCAGTTCCTCAACTCTACGCAAGAAATACATCAACGAAACTTATGAAGATGTTACCGATGGTATTAGAAAGGAGTTGAAAAACCAAAATCTTTGGGTCTCTGTTGATGAAACTACCGACACGAAGGGCCGTCAGGTTGCTAATTTGATTATTGGAACCTTAAATGGTTCAACTCAATCTAAAAGACATTTAATTAATGTAGGTAATTTAGACAAAACAAATCATGTTACCATAGCCAGGTTTATTAAGGAGTCCTTAGCGAATTTCTTTTTACCCGACAATGTACCTTTTGAAAAATTTCTGTTAATGGTAACTGACGCCGCTTCGTATATATTAAAATCAGCTCAAAGTCTGAAAATTTTTTTTCCCAATTTAATCCATTGTACTTGTTTGGCTCATGGTTTAAATAGGGTTGCTGAAAAAGTTAGATTAGAGTTTCCAGATAATTGAATTAGTAATATCAAAAAAGTATTTTTAAAAGCGCCCTTACGAGTGCAATTATAGGTTCGTTCCAACACACCGTTTGATCGTTACTCGGACGAACGGGTCTCTGCGCAGAATGAATTTAGTGTTCCAACACAACGTCTGACCGTGATATGTACTAACAGCCGTTGGTTCCAACACACTGTTAGGCGGTTACATGAATCGGTACTTGTACGATCAAACGAGTACGTAGATTTTTATCGAACCGTTTAGCCCCGGCTATACCAGACATGCGCAGAACGTAATAACCTCAAATGATTTGAAGTCCCTCGACTGTCAACAACTGTTAGTATCTCTTTTGATCCGTACTTGATTTTAGTGTGTTATTACTGTTATTTGTTATTTTGTATTATCAAATATGAGTGATTCAGATACGGAGGGATTCTCTGATGACATTGAGTCCGTATCTAATAGCGAAGATGAAGATTTAGAACTTGAATTAACGGTTCCACGTGTTAACATATTTTTTGTAATTATATTGTTCTATTTTGATTTAGAAACTGTAGCAAATTATGACGATGAGTTATTCCGTGAACATTTCCGTATTAGTCGTGAAGTTGTTGACAGTATCGCAAAAAAATATGCAGCAAGCGAATACTACAAAAGGCACCGTGGACAATATGGGAAAATCTCAGCTCTAAGTCAGGTATGCAATCAAAATGTATTAATAATTAAATTTTTATGAATTCTACCAACGTGCATGTCTAATCTTGTGTTTTATGGTTCTATTAAATATATCATATCAAATTATTTTTGATTCTTAATTGTTATTGCAGCTACTAATTTTTTTATGGTTTATTGGACACCAAACTGCCAGTTATAGGGATGTGTCGGATAGATTCGATATTAGTATGAGCTCCCTCCATCGTATTATTAAGAAGTTGGCAGTATTTCTCAGTAACCTGTCTGCTGAAATTATTACATGGCCAACAGAGGAGGAGAAAATTGTTATAGAACAAGAATTTAGAAATAATGGCTTTCCAAATACTATTGGTGCTATCGATGGTTGCCATATTAAGATTGACAAGCCAGAAGTGGACCCAGATTCTTACCTAAACAGAAAAAGTTACTATTCCATACAAGTAGGATATTGAAATTGCATTTAATAACATTTATAATATTTTATTTATTTTGTAGATGCAAATAGTTTGTGATAACAAAAGAAAAATACGTGATGTATTTGTAGGCTATCCAGGTTCCGTGCATGATAGCAGAGTATTCAGAAATTCACCCCTGTGTGCTGGTCTAGAACTAAAATGTGGTCGCAATCATTTACTTGGTGATAGTGGTTTTCCACTGAAAACGAATCTGTTGACTCCATTTAAAGATAGGGGCCAATTGACTCGCAGACAAAGTAACTATAACATAAAGTTGTCAAAGAATCGTTATGTCCGTTATGTCATAGAACATTGCTTCGGTGTTATAAAACAGAAATTTCGGCAACTTTATCACATAAAACTTCGAAGTACCTATAACATATATCACGCACCTAATAAGAGCAGCTTGTGTTCTGCACAATATTGCAATTGATGACGAATTTACTGTCAATGAAAATCCTCTGGAAGAAAATCCAGCAATACCGCAAGAACCACAGGAGATAGACATTGAAGATGAAGAGCATGACAACAACGTTGATGCAAAACGCAATAGAGATAATATTGTCAATACTTTAAGATTGTAAATATTTATAATTAATATTTAAGAATTGCTGTTTTTGTAATTCAAAATAATCACTAGGAAATTTGTCTTTTTATTTAATAAACTACAAAACAAGGTTCATGAAGGCATAAATGCAAAATAAACTTCTCAGAAAATATTTGAAATATCTCCTAATTTTAGCAAAAAAAAAGTATTGCAGACAATTTTATTAAATCTAAATTGATTAAAAGTTATATTTGTTTCATATATCAGTAATTTTGCAGATATTGGTAAAGGCAAAACGTCAAGGCCTTAAGTTCTCAGATAAGTTCATATTTAGTATTTACTTTCCTTCAATTATTATTTTGTACTTTGAGTTCAAAATTAATTGTACCTCATCAACGAAGCCTTAGCTTTAGAATAAAATGTTTGGACATACTATTGTTTTAGATTTATATTATGTAAATCACATCTTATCTCACTACCATTCTGTCAGTAATGACAACTAGATATTGACTCATTGAATTTTATCCATATATATTCCAAATATAATATTAACACGAGATTCTTCAATGTGTATATGGGTTAGGCATTTTAAAGTATTTTGCAGGTAAGTATAGCACTTCTTTAAATATTAACAAGTATATTTATTATACAAAGATATACAATTAACAGTAACAAAATAAACATTTCTTTTAATACAAATAAAATTTCAAATAAATAAAGAAAATAAAATAAACAATTATATGCAAAAATTCTTTCAATGGAGACTGTGGTTAAATAACAATTTAAAAAAGGTATATAACCCCTTACCACAATTATTAGTCGTATCCTAAATACGTATTTCGACAACTAAGTTGTCATCATCAGTAGGTAAAAACTACTAATTAAAAGTCACACATGGGGCACAGTAAAGTAAAATAAACGCTTCCGCACAACTACTATACACTGCAACCCTGTAAAGACTGGCCCAGTCTTTACAGGGTTGCAGTGTATAGTAGTTGTGCGGAAGCGTTTATTTTACTTTACTGTGCCCCATGTGTGACTTTTAATTAGTAGTTTTTACCTACTGATGATGACAACTTAGTTGTCGAAATACGTATTTAGGATACGACTAATAATTGTGGTAAGGGGTTATATACCTTTTTTAAATAATTATATGCAAAATATAATCTCGCAAATAATTCTAAATAAATACAATATCACAAAAAAGCCAACGAAAAATTGAATTCTTAATAAATTAAATATAACAAACAAGTCTATGAGAAGAACTGGTTAATTATTTTTTTCTTTTAAAATGTTATTCTTTTCTTTTAAAATGTCATTCTTTTCTTCGAGAATGTCATTCCGTCTTCTCATTTCTTGAAGCTTTCGCTCTTCTATCTCCAAACGCTTGTTGTGATATGCCTGCCTATCTTCCCGTATCATTTCTAAAACACTTCTTTTGCGTTTTTTGATGTATTTTTTGTTTACAACGGCAGGCTTTTCTTTAACAATCTCTGCTTTTTCATTTTCGTCTTTGTTGTAATTTTCTTTTTCCATTGTATTCACATCATGCTCATCCATTTCAACTGGTATATTTACAGTGTCGGTACTCAATAAGAGCTGTGGATGAACTGATTTTTTTTTACCAGACAACTTTTCATTTCCTCTGCAAACTCAAAATATTTTCGCCCTCTTCCTGTAGACTGCTGGTTATCAATATATTTCTTATAATTTCTATCTAGGACACGCCATCGATTCTCACAATTACTTGGTGTAATTTGAATCACCAACAACTCACTTAGCTTCTCTGCTATGATTTTCCACATCATTTTTAATGTTCTGACTTCAAAAGTACCTACTTTATTTTTATATTTTTCGTAAAAATCTATTAACAATTTGGTATCATTTATTGACCATTTGAATTCTATTTGTCTTCCATCCATTACTCTCCAAATATTTGGCTCTACTACTACTTCTACACTTGTATTTGTACTTTGCTGTGTGTCTTGTGACTTCATTATGAAATATTTTCTGAGTTCAATAACAAATAAGAAAACATTTAATATATACCAATGTATTAGTGATATGTAAATTTGTTTAATAGTAATACTATTTTAATTATATACATACTTACCACCATCCATTATTTGTTTACACTTCAATACAAAATTGACCCTACTTTGCCATACAATTTTATACGTCAAACGAAGAAACCTTCTTTATCTACGTGCTAGTCGAAACTGTCGACAGCTAGCCAAAAAAGACCGTTCCAACACAAAGCGATGAGCGGATCAGTCAACTGTAGTACAATGTTAACGCATGCGCATAAAGTGGTTCATCAACAATACATTGTACGATACACAAACTGCGTGTTGGAACGAACCTTATATAACGAAATGCTTCCCGGCATTCCATTGCCACCAGAACCTATCTTAACAAGATGGGGAACATGGCTTAAATGTGCTGTTTCTTGCCGATAATTACGAAGGCATCAAAAATCTTGTAACTCAATTTGATTCAGCAACCAGTCTTGCCATAGAAAAGTGTAACGTAATTTTCAATAATTCGACAATACAAAATCAGCTATCATATATTAAATCAAATTTTGTGATAATTGAACAGGCAATTACTAGATTAGAAGATAGAAATTTATCTTTAAATGATGGTGTTGGCATTGTAAATGATATTGAAGAGAAAATTGGAAAAGTCAACGTATTGACTGGAAAAAGAATTAAAGAAAAATTAGCCGCAATTCTAAGCAAAAATGGAGGTTTTGTTACATTAAAATCTATAAATAATATAATTAATGGCAATTTTAATGAAGACATTAATATAAGCCCCTCATTAATACCTAGTTTTAAGAATGCACCGATAACATCTTGCGATGTTGAAAGAACATTTTCCCAATATAAACATATACTTACAGATCGTAGACATAATTTAACTATGGAAAATTTAAAGAAATACAGTAGAACCCGGTTATAACAGCTTCGGCTGTAACGACACTCCTTTTTTAGCGTTTTAAGCGGTTTAACCCCGGTTTTAGCGTCAATAACCCCTGATATACAAATACTTACCACTTGAGGTATGTATTTATATTATCATTTATGGCTCAGTTCCCGGTATTTGTCTAGCCTGCAACCGCCCGTTCGGGGATTCCAAGAATATTACCGTTCGTTGAATTAAGATTTCTTGGAATTTGCCTAGCCGGCAACGGACCGTTCGGGGATTCCAAGAATATTACCGTTTCTTGCAAAGCGCCAGGCAAAGTTCGTAAGAAATTTCCTCAGTCGGCATTTGAATCGTGTGAGTGAAACATCGAGATTTCTTTATCGAAAATGTCAGGTTTAAAGCGAAAAAGTTTAAGCGTGGACGACAAAGTAGCGATAATCAAAGCAGTCGAAAGTGGAAGGAAGAAAGCGGACGTGTGTCGCGAATTTGGGTTAGTTAATTCTACGATTTGTACAATTGTGAAAAATAAGAACAAAATCATGAATACCTTTGTGAAAGGGAAAGAAGTAAAAAAAAATTCGATCGTGCGAAAAGGTTGAAATCGACGAAGCGCTTATTACGTGGTTTAAGCAATGTAGAAGTGCAAATTTACCCGTTAATGGACCACTGCATATGCAAAAGCCCGAAGAATTTGGAAGTTTATTTGGAGACACAAATTTTAAGTGCAGCACTGGGTAGCTGGAGCGTTTCAAACGGAGACATTCAATAACGTTCGGAAAAGTGAGCGGTGAAGCGAAAAGTTTTAATATGACAGAAGCAGAGACGTGGCTAAATGAAGTGTGGCCTAAATTAAGACAAGATTATGAAGACAATGAAATTTACAATGGCGACGAAACGGGAATTTTTTATAAACTTCTTCCAGATAAGACTCTGAGGTTTAAAGGCGAAAAATGTGTAGGCGGTAAACTAGCCAAAGAACGGTTAACTGCATTTGTGTGTGCTAATATGACCGGTACGGAGAAATGTAAAATTTCAAGCTCCGCATATGTATTCGACGTTCCAAATACTTATGCGGACCGGCGGGTTTACTAGCTTCCACCGCGAAATGCGGTTAGGTTGCGGCGCAGAAACGTACCAAGTGGTTTCCGATCGTGGTTACAACATATTGCAGTGGAATGTGCTTTTGATTGCTTATTAATTTTTTTCTTCACACTACAACTTATGCTTCCGGCTGTTCAGTCTGGTAGATTTCCTTGAGCTTATGTCACTCGGGTCGATCCTCTCGGATTCAGGTTATATCATAAAATAAAACACAAGGTGTCAGATAAATTATACACACATTTTCCCTTTACATTTATATAATAAAAAATAAATAAAAAAAAAATCAACTTTACCAAGTGTAACGTTGAACTGCTAAAGGCACAGTACTGAGGGCAAAAAGATTTGGATATCATATGAAGATACAAATCATTAAAAACCTCTATCTGACTATCCACGATCAAAATTATAAATTTTTAATATACAAGAAAATTTATTAAACAACAATAAAATATATATCCAAAGCTAAAACGTCAAAGTAAAGAATTGTTTACTCTGCGCGCGAAATCAAATCTGAACTGTCATGAATGCAATCACATGACCTTGCAAACTCGTCCCCACCTTCCTACGTATTGAAATATTCAAAGTGACTAAAAACAACTAACCTCCACAAAAAATCTTTTCAAATAAATTTTCCAGATATTATTCTGAATACATATAAAAAATTTAACAAAATTTTTACAAGTTAATTATAGCGCTTTCATCAATATATATTAATAATTATACAGATACCTACATTAATTAAAGTAAGTCACAATTAAACATGAGAGATTCCTTTCTCCAGATAGGTGTATCATTTAAATAAAATTACAAATATAAAAGATTTGTAAATTCACGAAAATTTACGTTTAAATCACAAACGACGCACCAAAAACTATAAACGAATTTATTCAAAATTTCATTAATATTAGACAAAATTAAGTCGTGTCCAATATACTTATACACACCTATCCACAAGGACTTTCAAATAATCTCTAAATGAAGTTCCAACATCCGCACGGATATCCCCACCAATTATAAAATCAAAAATATACGTCTTATTTCAATATAATATCCGGGATGGCGGCAGCTTTGAACATCTGACCAACCTAAATATAAGAGGATGAATCAAAATTTCAAACATAATAAAATTCATCACTTAAAATTAAATATATTTATAATGATCCCCGTCTGAAATAAAATAAACATCAAAATGAAATACATAAGTTTAATAAATATACTACACAAAAAAGTTTAATATATAGTTCTATTATTTTCCTTTCTTCTCCATGGAAAAATCCATGACAATATGTGAATGTCTTTTTAATGTTAGTTGCTGCAGGATGTTTCTCGCTGTTGCAGAAAAAGTTTTTATCGTGGAGCACTATTTTCAGTCATACGGAAAAGGGTGCGAAAACGGTCCAAGCTTAAAAGAAGTTGCCGACACATTTAGGCCTAAGTTTATGAAACAGGTTCCGAGCAACGCCGTTATGTTAGCATTTGTTGACAAGTTTCGTCGTACGGGAAGTGTGTTTTGCCAGCGTAAAGGTCACGTGGATCGCCCAGTGACAGTCAATCAATACAAATCAAGGGCGTATTTTGAATCAGGTGCTACAATCGAGGAAACGAAGCCTCCGAAGATCATCATTAAAATTGAATATCAGTGATAGATCGCTCCGTCGAATGTTCAAGAATATTGGTGGATTTGCATACAAAATACAGACCGGACAGCGTCTGACTGCAGCTGATAAGCGTGTAAGAGTCGAATACTGCGCACGTGTGTTGGCTGGCCTCGGTTCCCGTTGCTCGTTCGGTACATTTAATGGAAACGTATGAAAATTTTGAACTTCTTTTAAAGAAAATAAACTACCAAGAACATCAGTGGATGCTTTGTGGTGACCTTAAAGTGCTGTGCATGCTACTAGGACAACAAGGAGGTTATACAAAATTTCCATGCTTTATTTCTGAGTTGGATGGTCGAGCAAGGGATAGACATTGGACTCAAATAGAATGGCCCTCTAGAACAAGCCTTACACCTGGTAGCAAAAATGTATTAAGAGATAGCTTGGTTGACCCCAAAAAAGTTTTACTGCCTCCTCTCCATATCAAACTTGGCTTGATGAAGCAGTTTGTTAAAGCCCTAGACAAAAATGGACAGTGTTTTAAATATTTGTGCGAGACATTTCCAGCCTTATCCGATGCCAAGGTAAAAGAAGGTATTTTCGTTGGGCCGCAGATAAGAACATTATGCAAAGACAAGGATTTTCAAAACACAATGACCAATGTCGAGAAAAACGCCTGGGTTTCATTTAAAGAAGTAATTGATAAGTTTCTTGGGAACTCTAAGGACGAAAACTACAAAAATATTGTTCAAAATATGTTACAACACTTTCATCGTCTAGGTTGTAATATGAGTTTGAAAGTGCATTTCCTGTTTTCACACTTGAACTATTTTCCTGAAAATCTTGGAGCAGTTAGCGAAGAACAGGGAGAGAGGTTTCACCAAGACATTAAGGAAATGGAACGGCGATACCAAGGCAGATGGAGCATAACGATGATGGCGGACTACTGCTGGATGTTAAAACGGGATATGCCCTTAAAAACATACAACCGAATGTCCGGACAACGCAGCTTTCTGGCAAAAAGACAAAGATTTCACTTAAAAAAGACTGAGTAAAGTATTTTTTTCCACTTTTTTAACTTGTATTCCACCTTTTTACTCAATAAACAAATAAATTTTTTTAGAAATATCGTTTTTTTTTCATTTAATATTTGCAAAAAAACCTTACGTGATACAAATAAATGCATAGAATTTTTGAAATCAGCCTACCAAAATTATATAAAATCAGTTTTCAAAATAAAAACATCTGTCAAAAAGTTTAATTTTGTAGACCTGTGTTATTAATCACAACACACAACTTTCTCCCATTGCTAAGGCAGAGGATATTCTTCTGTAAAGTATGTAGCATATGCTCGCCTAACTTCCTCAGCAGCACGTTCGCAATTATTGCTATCTAGATTATTAATAGACTGCAGAACGTTGGAATTTTCCTTCCAGAGTCCAGGTATTATATTTCCAGTTTTTAAATTCCCTCTATCTACTGCTTGTTGAGGTAAGTAGTTGCTTGGAGTACTCTTTTGTAGCCAATTACTTTATTCGCAGTTTCGGGTTTTAACTCAATTGGTATTGAAAATACTCTGAATCGCCATGCAAGTATGCCAAAAGCATTCTCTACAACTCTTCTGGCACGGGAAAGGCGATAATTAAATATTTTTTCCACATCACTGAGACCAGTTTTACTGTAAGGTTTCACAAAATCTGTTCTTAAAGGAAAAGCATTATCTCCAATAATAACGGCGTATTCAGGCATCCCAAGAGTATTGCTTTCCATTGCAATGTTCACATACTATCTCTAAATATTGCACTTGCTCGGCCATTTCCACCTATGTAAATAAAGCAGTAAGCAGCATCTACAATAGCAAATAATATGATAGTATAGGTTCTTTTGTAATTGAAGTAGACTGAACTGGAACATGGAGGTCTTTTAATGATAATGTGTTTTCCGTCGATGGCCCCAATACATCGAGGAAAACACTGCAAGAATTTCTTCTCAATTTCTTTCCATTCATCAACTGTTTTAGGTACCTACAAACAAAACAAGTAATAAATTAAATAAGTAAAAACTGATATTTTAAATAAACTTAAATCAGTGACATTTTTGCATTATTTCTAGGATTTGTCACAACAGTAAAGAAACAGAGCCATATGCTGGCAGTGAAAACTTAGGAATTAGTTGCCCCCCACAAAAAAAAAGACACAACTGCTCAGAAGAACGCTTCAAGAAGATGTCGCCCGCAAAAATGAGACCACCAGCAGCGCCAATAAAAAGGGTTAAAAAACGAGCATTATCCGAAGAATCACCTTCTGAGATATCAGCCACGATTCACCAATTCGACAAAATTGCAGCAGAATGCAGCTGAGGAGAAACCGTATGATCAGTTCGGAAAGATTGTTGCTGCTCAGCTTCGTCAACTAGCACAGCGACAAGTCATCTTATTACAGCAGGATATTCAAAATTGTATCATTTGTTCCAAGCTGTCCTCTAGGATGGCAGCTATTTTGCAAAATGTCGAATTTCGAGAACTGCGCCCCCTTATTTTTTTACACTTGGTCTAAATAGTGTATGGTGAAAATTTGAGCCAAATCGGATAATTCTAAACCGCGCCACACAGAGATCAAAAGGTCGAATTCGTCATTTTTCCAAACAAATTAACTATAAAATCCGTATTTTTTCGAATTTAACAATAAAAATTACTAAACGTGTTCTTTTCATTTCAGCTGTTAGGCTCAGATAGTTTTTTGTCAGAAATAATTAACCCTAATAATGCCCTGGGTCAGAAATGGCCCATTATTCACAATTTTCATTCCTTTTCTTATTCAAATGCAAATATGTCTTTTTAATGCGCTATAACCGGAGTTCGATATAAACGTACTAGTTTCTGTGAAATATTAATGAGACCATTGGGACCGGAGAAGTTATATGTTGTACGCGATAATTGTTTATAGCCAGTGTTTATTATAACCGAACTCCGGTTGTAATAAACATAAATATTTATTTATATGTAAATACGCCATATACTCATTGTGTAAACATACCTTCGTGTAAATGCGCCATATATTCAATTACTTAAAAAGGGGACTCCCAAATACACAATAGTTGGCAATTGCATAAAGTTCACACTTCTATCTCTATATTTTAAAAACGTTTCTGAATTTCGCGTGTGTTTTGATTTTCAATTTGTTTTGTGTAAGAAATGCCAAATTTAAGAGAAGAAATTTATCTGGTTGGATTTCCAAGTCTGCAGATAACAGGAGCAAAGCTGCCATCAAAAGGAGACTGCCTAAAAGTTTTATTTTTTAATACGAGAGTAGCCAAATTAAGTGTAGAAGAAAGTGCTCGCATAGTTGATAAAGAATGCTCAATATGTTGGGAAAAAGCTAAGATTCCGGTGCAGCAATTTCACCGAGCTGTTAAAAAGCTTGTGGATTTGCATCAAGATTGGAGAAAGCTTGTTAAAACTTGAAAAAGAGATGAAGACACGTATAGTATCAGAAGAGAAGAATGGAAAAGTGGTCTAAATGATTTATTTGATATTGCTCATAATGATGCATTAAGTCTTATTAAAGTAGAAGACAAAAAGTTTTTAATAAATCAGAGATTAAAAGGTCGGCCTGGCAGCATGCTAACAGGTACCGGGCGTTAGAAAACCCCACCACTAACGCCAAACAAACCACCGTCGCCTCTACCCCAAACATCACCGCAAAACCAAAACCCCCCCGATTACTTTAAAAAGTAGAGACATTTGGTTGTCGATTACTGCGACATTTAAATCAAGAACCATAAACTTCACCAAAGCCAGATGTTACGTTTTGAGAGAATAATATAGATTCCTCTGCTTTCACGTACATTTTCTTAATTAATTATTTGATTGTGACATCGCGCAAATAATTTAACTTCCATCTTCTATTAATTTAACCGTTTTTCGCTTTCTTTGTTTCGGCAACCAGTTGTGCTTGCATATTATCGTGCAATAGATGTCGCCTTTAACTTTTGAATTTTACGATGTTCATGTGTGACGTATGACCGGCTGTGGGCGTTTATCGCGATTCTCGAGTGGATTCGTTCGTTTACCATTGTCTGCGCGGGTTGTGCTCTATTTAGGTGTGAGAACGTTGTCTTTGCGGTAAGAAATATCTTGTTCCTTTGTTCTTTTGTCTAATGGGTGTCCTTTATCCTTTGTAGGATATATTTTATTTTATCGCCTACCGGACAGAGAATTTTTCGTTTTTTTCTGCTGTTTTCCAACGGAGTTATAAAAATTAAAAAAAATAAAGGTTGAATTTAGACGATAACTAGGACAATTTAAAGTAGGTGTAGATTTTTCTTTTTTTTTTTTGATTTTGGATATTAGATATGTACAAACCATTTAAATTTAACTAATTATTAGCTTGCATTCACTTAAGTAAGGCTCTAGAGACGGCGTTCATTAATTATTTGGTGCAGTCGTTGTAATGTAAACTTTTCATAATTAATAGCATCGTAAGATTCTGATAGTTGATTACAGATTAATTAATATAGGGCTGGATTATTGCAAAGAACTTATTATTTGTTTGAATTCATAAGTAATTTGCAGTCAGTTCTTATCTGGACAACATCTGCTTACTTCTCAGTGTCACTTATTAATTTTCCTTAAGACTTAGTTAGCGATCAAGGCATTTTTCAATGTATTTTAGTAGTTAGGTGTTTGTACCCCTAGTTACGAGCTATTGTCTGTATTATTATTTTTATACTGGATAACTAGCTTCACTAGCAACCAGATGTAACTGGTATAGTTTTTTGGTACGAGGCTATGATCCTTCAGACGGGCCTACGTACAGATTAAGCAACATTTTGGGGGTACGTTGGGGGGGGGTCATTATAACCATTTTGTAAGAAACCCATGATTATGTATACTTAATTGTGTTCTGCTGAACTCTTGTTTAGACTTGTATGTTCATAATTTTTTCACTGTAATTCTTCCTGTTAATACAGGGTGTTGTACTGACAAGTGAATCTGTTTTATTGTATTCACTGTTATGCGCCAGGAGCGCTACAGTTGAATATTGATTAATTTGGTAGATTTTATGCTAGATTTTGAATTTTTCAAAGCTTTATTATTGCCTTAGCGCTAATTGATTTGTATTGATATCTCATTAATTTTAGTATTTCGATCTTTATTCTTTGTTTTTTTCCTTTTGAATATTGCTCTTTCAACGCCTGAATAATTTTGTCAATATTAATTTTCTTAACCTACTTTTTTTTACATATTAAACTTGTTATTGTTGATGTCATGTGTTTATTTGATACCTATCCCCCAAGCGTTTGAGTTAAGCAAAGGTTATATTGAATCAGCAACCAGTAGTTAAGGGTCATACTGTTTTGCTTCTGGAACTACCAGCATCCCACCCGCTTCCGTATTATGGGGGTACTCTGCAGGGAAATACGGTGGCGCCACATTCCACCAAGCGACATTGGACTCGCGACGCTCTCCGAAAAACGTTTGAGTTGGCCGGCAGAGTATTTCCTTGGGACGATCACCAACAGGTAGGTTCAAGGCAAAGGGGGTGTGGCCCAGCTGAACCTCTCGCTACCACGTATAACCACTTGATTGGTATTTTGAATTTTGTCGCGAATAGTGTAGCTCAGAAACACCTACGATGGCATAAAAATCAACCCCTCCACTGTAGAAGACTACAGGAAGATTATCACCTACGCGAACACAAACAATCTGGAATACTACACGTATCAACTCCCTGAAGAGCACTAGCTCAAGGCAGTTATTTGCGATATCCCCTCAGCGATACCAACCGAAGACATTCTCGCCGACCTAATCTCACAAAGACACAGCGCTCTCAAGGTCCATCGCATGAAGAACGTTCGCACCAAACTTTCGATGCCACTAGTTCTCGTTGAACTTCTCAAAACCAACGAGAACAAGAAAATATTTCAACTAGTCGAAGTATTCCAACTTCGAGTCACGGTGGAGGTTCCAAACAAGCGAACCGAAGTCACAGTGTTTCCGATGCCACAGACATGGGACACAGCCAACGCATGTGTCACATGGATCCCCGATGCGTGAAATGCGGCCAAGAGCGCGCCACTTTTGAGTGTAAGAAGCCCCGTGAGGACCCGGCCGCCTGCTGCAACTGCAGCGGCGGACATACGGCCAATTACCGAGGATTTAATATCCGTCAAGAACCGAGAAAAAATCCCTGCCAAACCAGACCTTGAATTCCCTTCGCTCCGCCCTTCCCCCTCGACCAAATCTCCGCAAATTCCCGTAGCTCCCACTCCCACACCAAACCCTCGACCTACAACCACAACCCCACCCATCCCCAAACCAACACAACCTGAGCAATCCACAGCTCAGGGAGACTTCGGTGAAATGGCTAGCCCCAACCACAACATTACAACATTCATTTAAAACGCCAAGAGTAAAGAACTGGAAACTATAATCAGAATGGCAACGAAGCAAATACAGCAAAAGCACGACATGGCCTACACCCTCAGGGAACGACCAAACAAGCGACAGAAGACAGAGCCGTCGAAGATAGCTACTAGCAACAGTTACGAGGTACTAAGCATGATCGAAGAAGAAACGAAGAATGAAGAAGCGACGCCAATGGAAAGCAGCTACGATCAACCGATAGCCTTTACTTCCGCATACCAACACAAACATGGCTAACAAACAACACAAAACAATCACAAAAACAGTAACTAACGCAAACCGACCACCCAAAATGGCTACTGTCGCTCGAATCACAATCACTGACCCAACTCAATGGAATCTAGTCCGAAATTTAATGACACAACAAAATTCAAAACACTAGAAGTAGATTTACCCAGGCCGGAGTCCAGATCAATCCAACAACCGAACAAGACTATCGAAATCTAAACCGAGTCCTTAACGATAACTCTATCCAGTCCTTCACTTACGAACTCCGTAGTGAAAAAAAGTTAAAAATCGTCATCAGAGGCGTACCACAATGCTTGACAATCGATGAAATCAAAGACGACCTAAAGCACAGAAATTAATCCGGTCGCAAAAATTACGAGAATGAACGGTAAAGATCGTCTTCCCGCCCCCTTATCTTAATAGAACTCGACAAGCAATACAAACCTATCTTCGATATCCACCAGGTTTGCGGATTCACTGTAAAAGTTGAGTCCCTCAGACTCAAGAAAGACATTATTCAATGTCACAGATGTCAGAAATTTGGACACCAACAGCGTATGTGCAACGTGAATTACGTGTGCATGAAGTGCGGAGAGTCTCACTCTACGGATGAATGCACAAAACCGAAAACGAGCGCCCCTAAACGGGCAAACTGCGATGGAGCTTACCTCTCAATACACATAAACTGTAGGAAAAACCCCAGCAAACCAACCTATACGAACACACAAACTCATAGATGCACCACTACCAAAGTCAAGGCGTGAACTCAAAGATAACAAGCGAGTAGCATCACCGTAAATACACCCCCAATCCGGGAAAATACACCGAAAGTTAAGTCACACGAAAAAGCTGACAACGACATTGCTCTCATAATTGGGAAAATGTTCACTCTAATGAACACTGCTCGACAAATGCTAGACCCCAATAAAAAAAAAGCTTTTTCGCACAAGCGACTGAACTAACAACACTTTTTAACTTACGCAGACAATGAATCACAAACACAACATTAAAATAGCCTATTGGAATGCACAAAGCATAACACTCAAAAAACAAGAATTACACGTATTTTTAGACGAACATCAAATAAACATAATGTTGTTAAATGAAACACATTTAAAACCAAATCCTTCCAGAAAAATAACAGAAAGTGATAGATTATTCTAGCTAATGGGCGTCCCAACAAGAGCGCCGGATTTATAAATTTGCCGCCATTTTGTTAATACGAGTTGTACGGTGATTTTTATTTGACAGTTGTCACGTACAGACCACGATTTAAGAATATGGAGAAGTATTCAAACGAACAACGTTTAATTATTGTAAAAACACATTACAAAAATGTTGCAAGTTTTGCGAAAACAGTTCACCAATTACGTCAAATTTTCGGTCGCAATAATGCGCCAAATGAATCGACAGTGAGGCGTTTAATTACAAAATTTGAGACCAAATTTATGCTGATGGATCAGATCATTGTTCGTTGTCGTCGTCACTCGAAAATATAGCCACAGTAAGACTAATTAAAATGAGTTCAAATTATGATGCTTCAATCAAATACACTGCTCAACAAAATTAGAAGAACACTACTTTGAACGCCTGTAACTTTTCTGTGAGCAGAAGACGAATTTTATTTTCATGTTTTTAATTATTGTCTGGAATGTTTTAGCTAAGCACAAAAGAAGATTACGTTGCTATATTTTTTCTTTTTTTCCATAGATGTTCAAATGTAAAACACTACCCAAAACAAAACTTTTTTTTGTTTCTTAAACAAATAAACAAAACTTTTTAACCTTCCGCTTCTCGCGGGCAGACTGTCAGTCCGCATCAAATTATTATTTGTAATATTTAGCGAAATACGCATATGCGCAACTGCAACTGCAATTACGATTTGACGATCTAGACACACGTACTGATAGAAAACAAATTGGCTCGAGTACAGGACATATTTGATCAATTTAATATAAACTGTAAAAGTGCATACACACCGCTTGAATATCTCACGGTAGACATGTCAATTTACTTCTAAGATTAAAATACCTTATTTAAGTGAAATCGAAGTCGCGAGGGCGGTTGCTTTAATTAAAGATGGTGGATCTATGCGGTATGTCGCCTATCAACTATGAACCAGTCCATCGATTACCTGCAGAGCATGACATATTATTGTGGATTTTTCCCCGAAGAATATTTTTAAATACAATAATTATACCGTGTGTCCCAATTTCGATGCTCACTATTGGTATCTCGGTTATTAGAAGATATAGAACAACGGTTAAATGGGGAATGTTATGCAGAATTCAATACTCGCGGCAAATCTCATTTCAAATTTGATCTAACTTTTTAAATTTTTAAAATATTTTGAAAAATCAAAAATTTGCCGATTTCGTTATTCCTCAATAACTCGATAACGCTTAGTCTGACCTCTTTTAAAGTTATACATTGTTGAGACACTTTTTTAAAACAAATTATTTGATACAAGCAGAAACCCCCGATTGTCATTTGTTTTTAAGTTATTACCACTATCTTTTGTTTTTCATAAGGCGGCCATATTGGATTTTGGGTTTGGTAGGTAGTCCTCAAAATGTGCTTTTCAACAATGTATAACATGCCTGAAAAATTTTTATTTATAAGGAAAATATTAATAAAAACGTAAATTAATCTTTAATATGAAATTAGTAGGCTGAAAAATTAAACACCAATGTCAAATGAAAGTGAAAAGATATTCTAAGTATAGCAAACGCCAATTAAGTTGGCGCGAGGAGGGGTAAATTCGCGCAGGATTAAAAGTAGTGGGGAGATTTGTATTTGGTTTTACATTAAATGTCAGATAATTCTAACCTCTGAGCGTTAATTAAAACTACTTGTAGTTAGTGATAAGTAATTATTGTCAAGTATTAAGATTTATAAGTATTGATAATGGCATATACATATTCAAACGAAGAAAAAGTTGATATGTTGGAAGTGTATTTCAAAGCAAATAGAAACACTAAAAATGCGTGCACGAGTTATGCAGAGCGTTTTCCAGAAAGACAACAGCCACACAGGACAATTTTTAGAAGACTAGTTAGCAAATTAAAAAACTTTGGAAGCTTCGAACAAAAACGAGCTAACTATGAAGTTAATGATGCTGGTACACGTCGAAATAATATTTTGCAGAACGTTAGGAACAATCCCAGCACATCAGTTCGTCGTGTGACACGAGAAACAGGGATTTCAAAATCTACTGTTCACAGAGATTATAATTTAACTGGTAACAGATATTTGGAGCTACTAACAAACGAGATAATGCCTGCTTTGAGGCAAATTATTAATCCCGAGAACATGCAAAACATCTGGTTCCAGCAAGATGGTTGCCCGGCCCATAACACTCGTAACGTGCAACATTTTTTGAGAGAAAACTTTAATGAGAGAGTGATTTCAAAGAATGGACCAGTGCAATGGCCTGCGAGATCACCCGACCTTACCCCGTTTGACTTTTATTTATGGGGTACCACTAAAAACGAAGTATTTGATTTTGAACCGCCAGAAACTCGGGAAATTTTAGAACAAAGAGTACTAGATGTGCTACGATCAGTAAACGGAAACACGCTACGTAGAGTTTGTAACTCTACTCGAACAAGGTGTCAAAATTGTGTGGAACAGAATGGTCGTCATATTGAACAATTTCTTTAAGTGAATGTGAACTTTTAAGTTCTGTATCTTCACTTTTTATTTCTATAATTTTTTTATCGTTTCGTTTGTTTACTTAGAATATCTTTTCACTTTCATTTGACATTGGTGTTTAATTTTTCAGCCTACTAATTTCATATTAAAGATTAATTTACGTTTTTATTAATATTTTCCTTATAAATAAAAAATTTTCAGGCATGTTATACATCGTTGAAAAGCACATTTTGAGGACTACCTAACAAACCCAAAATCCAATATGGCCGCCATATGAAAAACAAAAGATGGTGGTAATAACTTAAAAACAAATGACAATCGGGGGTTTCTGTTTGAATCAAATAATTTGTTTTAAAAAAGTGTCTGAACAATGTAAAACTTTAAAAGAGGTCAGAGGCGTTATCGAGTTATTGAGGAATAACGAAATCGGCAAATTTTTGATTTTTCAAAATATTTTAAAAATTTAAAAAGTTAGGTCAAATTTGAAATGAGATTTGCCGCGAGTATTGAATTCTGCAAAACATTCCCCATTTAACCGTTGTTCTATATCTTCTAATAACCGAGATACCAATGGTGAGCATCGAAATTGGGACACACGGTATATATATATATAATTTATTTTCAGGTTTATATTTAGTGATTTGTAATATTTTATTTAAAAATTTAAATTGGCGTGTATTTTATACCTAGACTGTATATTGTTCGAAGATTGTCTTGATTCACGTTGTGGGATATTACCGGACGTTGTATCGTTCGAGGTTTGTATCTTGATTTTTTTTATTCTCGGAAGAATGTTATTTCCGCGCCAGAGATTTATGTACGTTCAGATGATTCACATGTGTTAATTTTTGAATAAGGACTTCTTCTTTATTTAAAATATTTGAATAAGTTCGGTTTATGTTTTTAGTTTTTGATTTTTGATGGGTTCAATTTAATTATCGATTTGTTACGAGTGTTTTAACTTGTAATTTTGATTTGAAATGTATGATTCATCTGAAAAATCTCTCGTTAAGTTTTTGTGTGTGCTAAGGTTACATTAATTAATGTAAGTAGTCCTTTTGCAAATAAATTTATTTGATATTTTTCTTGATAATAATTTTCATAGTTTTGAGCTCATAGTTTAATTGATTATATTTAATTTTGATATATTTTAATTAGTAGATGAATAGCAAGGAAAATTTTCATATTTCTTATGAGGGAGTTTTTCTGCTTTCAATAGTATATTAAAGTCAGGTTTTTGGAGGGAATATTTTATGATGTTTATGTTGCGCATGATCTGATCATTGACACGCGTAGTTAACAGTTTGTCTCTGTTGACGTTAGTAGTTTTGGGGTTAATGTATATATTTGAATTTGAAAGTTTTCCGACGTATTTTATTAGTGAAATTTTGCTCGCGTTAATAAGAGGTTTTTTCATTGTATGAGTTCATTACCATACAAGTTTTCCTCTGCTTATTGCATTATTGTGGTAGTAGCGCGTCTTTATACTTTATGAAGACGATTTTTTTTATTTTTTTTTACTTTAATAAAATTTTGTAGAAAAGTGCTTGTTTTAATGCTTATCTTTTTTTTTTCTGTCCACGTTCGTAAATGAACCTGAGACTTTAGAGGACTCTATTAAAAGAAATAAACTCTCCGTAAGGCGGCCACAACAAAGAAGAGGCAAAGCAGATTATAAACAAAGTAAAACAACGCTAATTATAAATATGGATGGTATCTTGAATGTAGGAGGAGAATGGAGACAGCCGAGGGAAACTGCTGGTAGTCAGGATTCATTAGAAGAAACAAGGGCAGGTATAAGCCAATTGAACCTTAATCAAAACGTACATGAAGGGCATGATAGAGGAAACAGGGACAAGATACAGGACATGATGCACGTGATGATGGAAATGATGTTGAAAAATCAAAAGGATATGGAAAGAAAAATTGACAAAATCATGGCATCGAACAATGGTAGTCAAGCAGAGAAAGAAATAATAGAGGATTCACTTCAACTATCAAACGAGCAAAGCATGGAACAAAACATTATGGTGTTAAATTGTCAATTGAGAGAAGAAATAGAAAAAAGGGAATGGGCAGAACAAAGGATGGCTCATATGGAAAAACAATTAAAAAAGGAGATTGAACAAGTAAGAAGAGAGAAAAATGAGGCGAGTGTTCCTGCGTACGTCCCTGTTCCCATTCAAAACGAAGTGCTCCCGAAATTCTACGGAATGGCAAATACAAACCCCATGAGTTTCCTGAAGAAGATAAAAGCAAGCCTGGAGGATGTGCCTGGGGACGAAAAGAAGCTCCAGAAGATAGGAAACTGTCTCAAGGACGATGCTATGACCTGGTGGGACATGGTATCCGATAAGGTGCATTCGATGCAGGAATTCGAGGCCAGGTTCACGAGCCAATTCTGGGGAACCAGCAGACAAGAACAAGAACTTTTATTTGGAAAATTTAATAATAGTAGTAACGAGTCTAGAGAGTCTTATGTAATGACAAGACACTCGATTTTGAAATATCTTACTCCTAAAATTAGTGAAGTAGATATGGTGGCTCAATTAAGTAGACATTTCGATGCACAGGTTAGTCAGGCAGTAGCCATTCATAATATAAATGAGATGCAGCAATTTTTGGATTTATTAAAAAGGTTGGATGATGTAGAGAGTAGTAAAAAGTATAATAACGAATATGTAGAAAGAAATATAAGTAGGAATCCATATTTTAGAATAAACGCGAATAATAATAATACTTCTCCAAGTCCTCGTAGACCTTATAATAATGAATTTGTGCAGAGAAATAACAATAATAGTATGGCATCTCCAAACAGATTAAATATCAATAATTCTCATAAAGAAGTTGCTAAAGAAAATTTTGTAGAAAATAAGAATACTGGTACGAGATACAAAGACACTAGACCTAATTTTAATTTAGAACGTAAAGATGATAAAGACAAGAAAGAGTTGCATGTAGTCAGGATTTTTGAATGGACCAACGAAAAAGTGTGAATGTGTTGCATTGTATGATAAATCGAATTACGCAATTAATACGGTATTACCTCATATAAAAATAGAAATAGGGAAAAAGGAATGGATTTGTTTAGTTGATTCAGGTAGTGAAACGTCATTTTTGAGTGAGCATGTTGTTGAATGTTTATTAAAGAATAAAGTAGGGAAATACGTACCTACTAGCAAGATTACAATAGTGTCTGCCACAAAAAAAAAGATAATAGCTATTGTAAATAAAATATTTGTTGTTGAATTCAAAATAAATGATAATAGTTTTATGGGAGAGTTTATAATAGTGAAAGGGTTGGGTAGAGATGGTATTCTGGGAGTCGATTTGCTGGAAAAAATAAATACGATAATAGATATTAATAAGAAAAGTATATTAGTTAAGAATAATAAGGTGAGTGGATCCAGGACGAGGGAGAAGAGGAAAAAATATTAAATAATATGGAAATAGGGAATAATATGGAGGAAGTGGAAGAAGTGGGACAAGTGTATATGGTCGTAGAAAAGGAATTGATGGTTATGGAAGAATTGGAGGAAGAAAAGGAAGAAGGAATTGAGTTCCCAAAAGATATTGATATAGTAGATATAGATTGCAATGAAAAATTTGTATATGAAATTAAAACTATAATCAAAAATAATATTGAATTAGTTAATAAATTTCCCAGTATTGCCAGAAACTATCGACATTCATTGGAGGTTTAAAGTAAAGAACTACCCTATCCCTAAAAACATTCAACTACAAGTCGAAGAGGAGATAAAGAAGATGCTAAACGATGGTGTCATTGAAAGAGGTAAAACAAGGTATGTAAATCCTTTAGTTGTTGTAAAAAAGAAATCTGGAGACATTAGATTATGTCTTGATGCACGTCGACTTAATGAGCGAACCAAAGCTCAGTTCGAGACGCCGATTACTATAGAAGCAATATTAGCAAAGTGTGGCAATGCACAAATTTACAGTAAATTGGATTTGAGAAGTGCTTTTTGGTTGGTACCTTTAGAAAGAGAGTCAAGAAAATACTGTGGGTTTATGGTGAATGGTAAAGTATACCAATTTCGAACAGTACCATATGGATTGCGCAGTTCTGCGGCTGCTTTAATCAGAGCCATGCAACAGATACTGGAACCATATGAGGATTTTGTGGTGCACTATATCGACGATATTTTGATATATAGCAGGGATGAGCAGGAACACCTCAAACATGTAAAGAAAATCATGGAAGTATTAGTAAGTGTGAAGGTATGAAAGTAAATTTAAAGAAATGTGAGTTTTTTAAGAAAGAAATTAAATTTTTGGGGTATAATATTAGTACTAAATTTGTCAGTGTAGATGAAAGTAGGTTGGAACTTATTAAAAAATATCCCCTACCTAAGAATGTGAGAATGCTAAGAGGGTTCTTAGGCATGGTTAACTATTATAAACGTTTTGTACCGTACCTGGCATGTACAAGTGCACCGTTGTATGAAATGCTTAAAAAGAATGAGAAGTTTAAATGGAATGAGTTAAGAATGAAAGCGTTTGAAAATTTAAAGAAAGATTTTTATAATCAATTAATTTTAATTTTACCAGATTTTAATAAGCAATTCATTTTAAGAGTAGATGCGAGTGATGTTGCTATTAGTGGAGTTTTGATTCAAATAAATGACGAAGGGGTGGAACAGCCGATATGTTTCATTTCTCGTATCTTGAAAAGCTATGAAGTTAAATATACTATCAGTGAAAAGGAAATGTTAGCTGTAGTACACGCGGTTCAAAAGCTGAGATTCTATTTGTTGGGTAAAAGCTTCTTAATAGAGACAGATCATGCTGCATTGACATCACTATTGAATACACGTTTTAAGAATAACAGAGTATATCGTTGGTCGTTGTTGTCAGAGAATACTTTTGAAATTAAGCATATAAAAGGCGTTCTAAATGTTTCTGCCGATGCGTTATCCCGAATGTATAACAATAAGAGTACTTTTCATTATGTTGAGTTGAACGAATATAATAGAAATTATGCTGAAGGGAATTTTGAATACGAGGTGATCCTTCAGATCCAGAGGGATGAAAGGTTTGATATTTTAAGGGAACGATTACGTAATAAAGATAATTATAAAAATTTCATTTTGACTGATGGTTTGTTAATGAAAGTAATCAGGGAACAGAATTATGTTGTTGTGAATGATGTTTATGCTAGGCAATCAATGCTGCATATACATGAAAGTTTAGGCCACATAGGTGGATATAAAGTTTGGTTGACGTTCAGAGAGGCATTTTATGCGAAAAAGGATAGAATAATAGCTAAAGATGTAGTAAGAAATTGCTTAACTTGTAGATTGGGAAAACATAAAAATCGTACTTGCCAGTATGATATTAAAAGTATTGTTGCTCAAGAAATATTAGAATTGGTTGCAATTGATTATTTTGGGAATCTTATTCCTGGTGAATTGGAATATAAGAATATTTTAGTAATGGTAGATGTGTTTTCAAAATTTGTAAAATTGATTCCCACATCCCAATACAATACAGATACTACTTTACAGTGTATTGACTCGTGGATAACTCATCAGGGGAAAATGCACAGAATACTTGCTGACAATGCTTCTTATTTTAATAATGATAGATTTAAGAATGCTTTGAGTGACCGAGATATTAATGTTTCTTTCTCTTCCATACGCCATCCATGCGGAAATCCATGTGAGAGGTATATCCAAGAAATCATCAAGTTTTTAAGGATAAAAACTCACGAAAACCATGCAGGATGGGTTGCACATGTCCTGCATGTTGAGGATAACATCAATAATACGCCGAATACTGTTACTCTGGAGTGTCCTTCGACGGTGATGTATGGAACAAGACCTGCCCGACCCTGGAATCAACAAATGGACAGGGTGGACAACATGGACAAATTAATGTCCAAGTAGCAAGAAGGCTTGCTGAAAAGGCAAGAAAATATGTAAATAAAGAAAATGAAAAGATTACCAGTAGAATTAGATTCGAGGTAGGCGATATAGTAATTGTTAGAAGCTATCGTCTGGGTAGACGTGATCAGGGGATCACGATCAGGGATCAGGTGCCCTATATTGGTCCTTACCGAATAACTAGACGTTTTAACAACGTGACTTATGAATTATATACTATGGACGGTTGTCGAAAAAAAGGGCGTTATCACATAAGCGCTCTGCAACCGTTCGCCCCACTGTTGCACCTGGAGGAGGATGATCCTGCTTGACAATTGTGCGACACTTGAGTGCGGGGGAAAAATATGACAGGGTGCGATACTGTCGTCTGTGCTACGAGTGCAGAAGATTATCCGCTAAAAAAGATTTAGACATCTACTGGCTTTTCTTTCGGGTAATCTTGGGGATGTATTGTGGATTTTTCCCCGAAGAATATTTTTAAATATAATTATTAATTAGATATAATTTATTTTCAGGTTTATATTTAGTGATTTGTAATATTTTATTTAAAAATTTAATTTGGCGTGTATTTTATACCTAGACTGTATATTGTTCGAAGATTGTCTTGATTCACGTTGTGGAATATTACCGGACGTTGTATCGTTCGGGGTTTGTAGCTTGATTTTTTTTATTCTCGGAAGAATGTTATTTCCGCACCAGAGATTTATGTACCTTCAGATGATTCACATGTGTTAATTTTTGAATAAGGACTTCTTCTTTATTTAAAATATTTGAATAAGTTCGGTTTATATTTTTAGTTTTTGATTTTTGATGTGTTCAATTTAATTATCGATTTGTTACGAGTGTTTTAACTTGTAATTTTGATTTGAGATGTATGATTCATCTGAAAAATCTCTCGTTAAGTTTTTGTGTGCGCTAAGGTTACATTAATTAATGTAAGTAGTCCTTTTGCAAATAAATTTATTTGATATTTTTCTTGATAATAATTTTCATAATTTTGAGCTCATAGTTTAATTGATTATATTTAATTTTGATATATTTTAATTAGTAGATGAATAGCAAAGAAAATTTTCATATCTCTTATGACGGAGTTTTTCTGCTTTCATGTGTCAATAGTATATTGAAGTCAGGTTTTTTTGAGGGAATATTTTAACATGTTTATGTGGCGCATGATCTGATCATTGACACGCGTAGTTAACAGTTTGTCTCTGTTGACGTTTGTAGTTTGGGGGTTAATGTAAATATTTGAATTTGAAAGTTTTCCGACCTATTTTATTAGTGTAATTTTGCTCGCGTTAATAAGAGTTTTTTTCATTGTATGAGTTCATTACCATACAAGTTTTCCTCTGCTTATTGCATTATTGTGGCAGTAGCGCGTCTTTATACTTTATGAAGACGATTTTTTTTATTTTTTTTTATTTTAATAAAATTTTGTAGAAAAGTGCTTGTTTTAATGTTTATCTTTTGTTTTTCTGTCCACGTTCGTAAATGAACCTGAGACTTTAGAGGACTCTATTAAAAGAAATAAACTCTCCGTAAGGCGGCCCGGACTCATAGTGGTGGATTGGGGATTATCTTCAATATATCTCCACAATACATAGCAATATGTATCAAGAAACGGGCAAATACTCTAGGAGATTTGGACAAGGACGTAGAAGAAAAACTATTCGTGGCGATGACCGTTATCATCAATTCTTGCCTCCGTTGTCGAACTTCCATCGCTCGTGACTTACAAAACCTACTTCTAAATGCTACCGGTATAACCAATCCCTGATCAAACAGTTAGAAGAAGACTTAAAGAAGCAAATTACACTTCTCGGACGCCTGTGCGAACTCCTCACTTGACCAGTGATCGCAAGTGGACCCGCCTAAACTTTTCTCGCGACCATGTGGAATGGCAACTTTGACACTGGAGGTCTACGCTTTTTAGAGATGAATACCGGTTTACTTTAACTCCTGTACAAGTGTACAGATGTCCTGGAGAGAGATACACTGCGAAGTGTATACAGGATGTGGATCGATTTGGATCGATTATGATAATGGGTGGAATGAGCGTAGATGGTCGTACCAAGTTTTTTGTTGTTCCTCACTGCCAGAATTATGTTAGAATGTGTTACGTGTCCGTAACGTTCAACATATTATTGTTTCGTTTTACAATCAAATTCATTATCTCGTTAATATATTTTGTATCATTTGCAACAAATCTACCTGTATAGTTCTCGTATTTGCAATTTAAATTTATATTCAATTTTTTTCAGTGTTTTTCTTTTTTTCTTCTCTTGACCTTAGAGTCTGTTTTTCTCGTCGCTAAGTACGTACAGCAGACCGATTTTCATGTGGCCGGTTAGAAGTACCGCCCTCGAGATGCGCACGAAATTCATAGGTAGGGGAACCTCTGGCATTCAGTGTTTTACATCGTTTTAAGCGATAAACACAGTAGTGCAGTGCCGTATTAAGGTAGTGAGTAATGGAGTTTAAAAGTAAATTAAATAAATGTGTTTTGCACAGTCAAACTCGTGAAGTGATCTCAAACGTATTTAAATATATGCAAGAAGAAAAAACTTCAGGGGTACTCAAAATTCCACTGGATCAGTTATATGAACGCGTTATTGCCGCAACGGGTGTTTCTGAGAGAAGTATTAGACGGATTGTTAAAGAAAAAAGTGAAATAAAAAACGCAGGTGCCAGTTCATCTTTTACATCGCCAAAGAAAAATAAAAAAAAACCAAGCCCAAAACCGACTTAGACGATGCAGATAAAGGTGTGCTGTGTAGAACAATTTTAAATACCTTTACTGTTGACAAAATTGTGCCTACAATGCCAAACATTCTAAGAAAATTTAAAGAAACAGGATACACTGGAGGAATAGATTCTTTTCGGAAAGTAGTAAAAGATATGGGCTTTCGTTGGAGAAAAACAAAAACCAACAGAAAGTTCTTAATGGAAAAGCACGACATTCGTCAGTTAAGAGTGTCTTATTTGCGTACCATTCAAAGCTACAGAAATGAAAAAAGACCGATTATATATATATGGATGAAACTTACATCCACAGTTCTCATACCGTCGCTACTTGGAGTGACAATTCCAATGAAGGATTAGCAAGGCCTATATCAAAAGGTCTAAGACTAATTATTGTTCATGCTGGCTGCGAGACGGGATTCATTCCGAATGCTAAATTGATTTGTAAGTCTAATACCACAACGGGAGATTATCATCACGAGATGAATTATGAAAATTACAAAAAATGGTTGTTAGAAAAATTAATTCCAAACCTGCCTCCAAAGTCTGTCCTAGTAATTGACAATGCTCCTTATCATAATGTCCAAAAAGATAAACCACCGAATTCTAATAGCAGGAAATCAGTTATGATAGACTGGTTAAGGTCGAAAAATATTTACTTCGACAATAACATGCTCAAGCCCGATTTATATAATATTATTAAAGTACATAAGCCAACATTTAAAACGTTCGAGATAGATGAAATGTTAACACAACGTGGCCATAGTGTTTTGCCATTACCGCCATACCACCCAGATTTAAATCCGATTATGTTAGTATGGGCATCTCTTAAACAATATGTGGCACAAAAAAATGTATCATTCACTATTAGATATGTTCAACAGTTATGTGATAACTTTTTTGATGAATTTAGTGCTGCTGAATGGAATAAATGTTGTGACCACGCGATAAAGTGGGAGCAAAAGTTTTTGGAAGCGGAACCTCTCATAGACGAAGTTACAGACCAGTTCATTATTAATTTGGGTGAAGACTCTGAATCGGAGAGCGAAGAGGAAGTCAGTGATAGTGATTCTGCATAACTTTTTATATAATTATATGTATAATTACCGTAATTTTTTTGAAACTTAGTTATTGTTCATTATTGTTTTCTCCTATAATTATTTTTGAGTAATTATGTATTATTTCTTATTGTAATTATTATTTTCATTGATATTTCCAATAATATTAGTATTAATAATATTCTTTTCTCCACGACGATTAAATAATAGGTTCGTTCTAGCACAGAATCCCTGATAATTTGATGTACTTTTGTAGTGCGCATGTGCAAGCAAATGATTAATTTGAAATTAGTTTGCAATTGCGTGTGCTAGAACAGGCAAAACATTCTGTGCGACATCTGTCCGAATTATGTAAAAGTTTATAGTTTTATATTATTCGATATTAGAAAGTTTAATCTAGCGCCATAACAAATAATATATTGTAAGGTTATAAATATTGTCATATTTTCTTTTAATTTTTAATTAAAAATGAATGGTAAGTTATACAAATATTATGTTTTCCTCCATGTTGATTCACATCGCTTTTATTTTCACAGTAGCAACAGAATTACAAGAATTTGTTATTATTGAAACAAAAACAGAGAACATAGAAAATGCAGATAGCTACAAAGTTTGGACCCACAACAACACTAAATAATTAATAAATTATTATGAAAGATTTAGGAAACATGTGGGATCTCTGAAAATAAGAAATTTGAAGAAACTTTGGGAAGTAATATCGAAGTTTTTCAAGGAGGAGCATAATGTGGAATATACACCAGCTAACTGTGAAAATAGGTGGCGTGTAATAGAAAGAAATTACAAAAAATTTGTTGATAACAACAAAAAAAACTGGTAGAGGTCGCAAGCACTTTGAATATATTGAAGAAATGGATAAAATTTTCGAAAAAAAAATAAATGTACATCCATTGCTGTTGTTAGAGAGCAACACCATCGACACATCACCCAGACAGAGTACTATTGTAGACAATAGTGAACAGCCTGCAGATATTGTAGAGGAAAATGTAAGTACACCATCGACAAGCAGGAGAATACCAATTGTTGAACGCCGGAAAAATAAAACAAGAACAGATATTCTTGAACAGATCAGATTAGACAGAAAATTGCATCATAAAGAAAAACTAAATATGCTTAAAGAACATTTGGAAGTAGAAAAGGAGAAGCTAAAAGCTCGACAGGAAAGGAATGAATTATTGCGCAAAAGAAATGAAATGATGGCAATAAATGCTAAGGAATAACTTAGTATTCTATTGTTTGTTTCCTTGATATAAAAATATTATTTTATTAATTATCTTTTTATTTTTTAAAAGAATATATTTTATGTTAAATTTTTTATAATGGCTTCTACATATGTTTATTTTTATATTAGAAAGTTAATTAAATAAAATATATAGATTGTGATATTACTTTTTATTTTAAAATGTCCTAGGTACTATTTTATAACAGAATGGATAAGAAGCAATATCAATTTATAGGTTTCTTATATAGAAGTCTTTAGTAATCCTTAAAAGTACTAGTAATAATATAAACGTAGTATTAAATTATATAATTGTTTCAGCCTTTACTTGATGAAATTCCATTATAACTATTATCAGGATAAAATAAAACAAATTTTAATGAATTTCACTTTTTAATTGACACTGCAACGATCGTTTCGCTCCAACCTGAGCTTCATCAGACATTTAACTAACTTATTTACAATTTTTTTTAACACAAGTATACGGTAACAAACACATGCTTTATGTTAAATATTTGAAGGAATTGGTACTTTTTATTACTAAAATGTCTATTCACAAAACTTTCAACTACGATTTATACAATACTGTTCTTAAGTAATAAAACTAGGGGTTTACATTATATTATAGGGAGGTAAAGAAATTCTATGGAAAAATACAATATGTGACTGTCTGCATATCAAATAAAGAAATTGAGTAAGGGTGAATTATTTGTTTCTAATTGATCATTTAAGATCTTGTCGGTTTTCTTTAATTTATTAATTTCAAGTGACTCTAATAAATTAAGTTTTTTGTCTTTATTTTCTACGTGTAATATTTTAAATTCTTTGTTAAAATTGTGGTTCGTTGAATTAATATGAGACGCATATGAAGAGTCACTTTTATTATTTCTAAATGAAGAAAAATGTTCTTTGATGCGTATTTCAAACGATCTTCCTGTCTGTCCGATATACGTCATAGGTCAACCACCGCAGGTTAACTCAGACTCCTGACTTTTTATTGTTGTTTGTTAAATCTTTATGTTTATATATTAAAAATAATATTCATAGGTAACAATATATTTTTTATCCAAAAATATTGTTTGCAACAAATATTCTCCTCCTTCTTCCTTCTCCATCAACAAGGTCATCATCTTTAAAATTATCTCCTACTTGCACGTCTATTTGTTCATTCTGTACATTTACATCGGGTACAAAATCAAAATTGTCATTTATGGCAATATTATGCAAAACACAACAGCTGCGAATGAAATGTACAATATCTATTTTGCGCAATTTAATATGGAAAAGTTGACGAAATTTTTGTTTTAATAAGCCAAAACAGTGCTCTATGATGTGGCGATTTCTTGCCAATTGCCTATTGAAATTAGTTTCCACTTGTCTAAGTTGTCCAAAATCTTTAAATGGTGTTAGTAGGTTTCGTAAGCAAGGGTACCCACTATCACCTAGGATGTAAAAATCACCGCACTTTTCTTGCAAACTTTGGGATAAAGAAGAACTTCTAAATACACGGCTATCATGTACAGACCCAGGAAAACCAATAAAGATGTCTCTGATCCTAAGCTGTCTGTCACACACCACCTGCATCCACAAACAAACACATATTTTTATTTACAGTATATTATTGAAATTATTTCTTACCTGAATAGAGTAATATAGAATAGAATAATTCTGCCACATTTCGACTAATTCGAAAGTGCTCAATAAATTCATTATCATTGTATAAAGGCACAATATGTTCAAAATAATTTTTATTTTTTGGTTTTTCTCTATCTTCTAAAAAATCTATGTCGTCGCTTTCACTGCTACTGCTAAAGTAATTTAGGATATCTGAATCACTCGAAGATGAACTATCTGACATTTTGACTATCTACAATTAAAAATATTACAAAAAATAATCGGTATAAGAAAATATTTTACTGTACCTTACGTTGACCGTACTTTTTTCTAAATCACTATTACCGTTAAAAAGAAAGTTATAACTATATATTGTTTACGTTTGATTAATACACTTCCATTGATCTGAAATATACCTCAAACTTTTACCAGAGATAAATACTACTATAAATGACTAACGATTGCTACAGCGTTACACGCATGTCCCAAATTTTAAATTTTATTAAGATCCACGAATTGTTTGGATAGTCCACAATCAATCAGTAACTACAATTTTCGCCTGCTAGAACGGCTTGCTATTAGCAAGAAACTAGTAATTTTGCTTGCTAGAACACAATATTGGTATTACGCATGCGCTATACAATCTCTGATAGTTTCTTGCTGCTGCTAGAACAAACCTAATGTTATTACAACACTCGCCTACGCTCGTTGAAGAATATACTGTTCTTTTGTACATATAGAAAGTTTACAATGTGATTATAATGAGAAAGAGATTAGCATAAACATTATTTGCCAATAATTCAATTAATTATCCAAATTAGTTTTACTTAATCCTAAGCCTTTCTACCGTTAAGTGTAGCTAACAATCTTATTCAGTCATCCCCTTAATGTGATGTTAGTACGCTATTAGCTAGTAGGTAAGGTAAGACATTTTAATTAAACATGTTACATGAAACAATGCGTTTTATTTTACTTCTATTTGCCTTAATTTAGTGAAATACAAACCATTATAAACATGTTCAACAATGTGATTTTCTGAATTTATCCCTTACTACGTCCCAATGCACGACTCGCACAAAGAGTTTGCATTTCATTTTTCCGAATACTGTCTCTATCTAACACTGACCCTTACTTGACGCACGAACAAATTCTCCCACCGACCACATGAAAATCGGTCTGCTGTACGACTCTTGCATTTACACCTTTTGATTTCATTCGCTTTCGATCTTTGTACAACGTTACTGACTGCCTTTTCAAAGCTGGGTAGAGATCGATATAACTGTATGTTTGGAGATTTAATCGATCTTTATTACCGAAATTTTATTCGCTCGGAGCGATATCTCCCGTTGGGGAGGATTTGTGGTGTAAAGAAAGCAGAAAGTGACCCACTTTGTACTTCGAATAATCAGACATCGTTTTTTTCTATTTAACCACCATCAGATGCAAAGTTGGTATGTATAGGAAAAAATATTCGGTAACTTGCGTTCTCTTATTGCCGTTTTATTCCCTCATTTATGTATATGGTGCTACCGTTAGGCCGATTAACAACAGAAAACCCCGTCGAACTACTTCGATCCATGCCGGATAAAGCCCGCTAGCATCGTCCGTACGTTGAAGAGAGAGAGCCGATTCTCATCGGAAAACCAGCTAAGCTTATCCATCTGAAGAGCACACGGGAAGAAGGATCTAAGTCCAAAATATCGAAAGTCGGTATTAATGCGCCAAATGGAAGTTTAGCATACAAAGTTTATGCCATTCATAGTAAAGCACGGAAAGACCGATCTAAGTTCCTTAAAATCACGTGTTAAAATAAGCGTACAATGAAAGAGCGATCAAGTCCTTCCAATTTACGGAAAACCGATCCAAGTCCGATAGCCAATCCAAGTCCGATAGCCAATCGAAGTGGGGGAGTCTATTTATTCGTGTTTATTTTTTAGTCTAATTTCTAATCGTGTTCAAGCCTGTAGTGAATTTTTTGTCTAGCGTTATCAAGATCTGAAATTAATATTATTATCATGTCTAGTAGTGTTAGCGACTCAGTGCCATTGTCAAACTTTTTAAGTAATACACGAATACAGTCTCAAATGTATGGTTTCGGACATGTTTTTCCACATCTCTTACACGACCACAAGACTTTCTCTTTCGTGTATTACTTAAAAAGTTTGACAATGGCACTGAGTCGCTAACACTACTAGACATGATAATAATATTAATTTCAGATCTTGATAACAAGTCTTGTGGTCGTGTAAGAGATGTGGAAAAACATGTCCGAAACCATACATTTGAGACTGGGAATCCTTGTAGGTGTAAAAAGCGTTGTTTTCAAAAATTGAGCGACGGCGGTAAAAATAATATTATAAGAAAATTCAATTTATTAGAAAACAATAATTCCCAGAACAGACATTTAGCTGGGTTAATTTCAATGCTGCCAATTAGAAGACGTCGACCACGGAAGAGCGAAGATATTGCAAATTTGAGAAGCAGTGCATTTTGTTACAAAATTAGAGTTCAAAACGAGGAGAATGATCGATTCCATGAAATGTCGGTGTGTCAGCAGGCCTTTATCAGTCTACATGGAATAACAAACAGAAGACTAATAACAATAAAAAGTGGTCTTAAAAGGTAAGGTAGCTCAGTTGACGATATGAGAGGTAAGTACACATTACATTACAGAAATATTAGATCTGTAACTTTGTAGGTAGGCATCAAAATCGACCACATAAGATGAGTTCAGAAATGGTGCAACTTGTTGAGGAACATATCAGATCATTTAAGGGTCGTGTATCTCATTATAGTTTAAAAAAGTCAAGGAAACTGTATCTTCCAGAGACTCTAAATATTAAAAAGATGTATCTTTTGTTTCGTGAAAAATATCCAGGTCATAAAATAAGTTATGAATCTTACAGACGTATTTTTACGACAAAATTTAACATTGGGTTTGGGTACCCTAGATCAGATACCTGCAGTTACTGCGACGAAGTTAAAGTCAAAAAGGCTTCCTTGGAAACTCAACTAAAAAACATAGATGCTGATAATCAAGAAAAGAAGTCAGATATAGAAAAAGAGCTGAGAACTATTGAAACTGAACACAAATTACACAAACTTAAGGCGGAAACTTTTTACAATAGAAAACGTAATGCTAAGAAAAATGTCCAAAAACAAGTAACCTTTGAAGCTATAACAATGGATTATTCGAAGAATTTACCAACACCAAACATTACAACTAATGATGTGTATTACAAACGGCAATTGACGTTCGTAAGCTTTAATATTCATATCCTTTCTTCAGGGCAGTCTATTTTTTATACATACCCGCAAACTGTGGCTAAAAAAGGGTCAGATGATGTTGTGTCCCTTTTGAACCATTTTTGCTTTTTTCTTGACGCAGGAGTACGACATTTAGAGATCTTCTGTGATTCCTGCGCTGGCCAAAACAAAAACTTCACCCTTTTAAGATTTTTGCATTTTCTGGTACATAAAAAAAAGCGCTTTGACTCTGTGATTGTCACATTTCCTATAAGAGGTCATTCGTACCTTGAATGTGATAAGGACTTGGTCTAATTAATTAAAAAAGCGAAGTTGATGTCCCACAGCAATGGGTGGAAGTTTTTAAAAACGCCAGATGCAAACCTCGGCCATTTGATGTTGTAGAATGCAAGCAAGACATGTTTTTCGCCTGGACAGGGTTTCTAGCACCAACCTACAAGAAGAAGTGCCCATTTTCCACAAGACCGCTAAGGGCCGTTTGCACCGGTACAATATTAACATTTGGTTTAACTAACTAATAGTTAAATTTAACTATTAGTTTAAATACTATCCTATTGCACCAGTGGATTTTAATTACTAGTTTGTTAACTAGCAATTAAATCTTGAAAATGTATGCTACTACTATGCTACTTTAGAGATTTTGTAGTATTTATAAATTACGTTTCGTACACTGCGTGTTGTCATTTGTCAACTTTGGGAATTTTATTTTATTTTTTACATCAGGTAAGTTTATTTTTAATTAAAACAAATTTTAAAATGTAATATGTTTTATAGAAAGCATTACCAAATCATTTTATAATATTATTAACTGTTACCGCAATGTTTACTAAATTTTTTTTTATAGATTTGTGAATATACAAATAGATATGGCAAGGAGAGTGCGATCTGCAAATTTTTCTGAAGAAGAAAAGCTGGTATGCTTAAATATAATCAACAAATATAAGCATATTATAGAAAATAAAGAAACAGGCGGTACTTCTTGGAGGGAAAAGGAAAATGCCTGGAAAATGGTAGAACGTGAGTTTAATGCTGCATCTTCTGTATACAGATCTGCTGAAATTTTAAAAAGTTTTTATACAAATAAAAAAAAGTTACAAAAAAAAAGGAAACAAGCAGCAAGTGAAAGATGTAGTTTGTTGAAAACTGGTGGTGGTAAAAGTGAAAAAGTTTTAGATGATCCGCTATTTAATCTAACACTGGACATAATTAATAAAAAAAACCGTATTCGGTTTAACTAATAAATTTGATGGCGATGCTAAGGTATTAATTATTATATCAAGACTATCAATGTAACTAATTTCTTGTTTTATTTTAGGAAAGTGCCAGTAATGCTTCTAACGATATAAACTATGAAATAGATTATATATCTATAGATAAATTAGATGTAAGTTTACATAATAATGTTCATAAAATTTAAATATAGATTTATTAGCAATGTCGTTCTATAATCCACTCTGTTCTTATTTCAGACTATTGAAAATGAAGATTCACAAGCAAATGAAGTTTTTAAGACATACAATTTAACAGAAGTAAGATTATTATTGTAAAAAATAAGAACATAAATATAAGGATTATACAGTCAAAGCTCGATAACTCGGACCCCGACATCTCGGACTTCGGATAACTCGGACCAAATTACAAACGTGTCACATTCCACATTCTGGTAGGTTAAAATGTTACAGGTGCCGCAAACAGGTGGCGGAGTTATCGCAACACAACGCTAGTGTGTACCTCTCTCAACCCACCGCCGCGCTAAACACAGCATCCACACATACGAGTAGCCAGTCAGTTAAGACGAGCCCGTGTGTAACAATGCCGTCGAACAAGAGAAAGTGTGTTTTTAAGTGTTGCAGAGAAATTAAAACTTATTGAAAAGCTAGAATCAGGTACTTCTGTGGCAAATGTGTGTAGAGAATACGGCATCGCAAAACAAACAGTGTCAGGAATAAGAAAGAACAAAGACAAGCTGAAGATGTTTGCTCTGCAATATGATGTTGAAACAACAGTTTCCAGTAGAAAACGACTGAAATTGCCTAGTAACACGAACCTGGAAAATGCTGTACATAAATGGTACATACAGCAACGGTCTAGCGGTGTTGCAGTTCGTGGTATAGAGCTTCAGGCGGCAGCTAAAAGACTTGCTAAGCATATGAACATTGAATTTTGTGCTAGCGATGGTTGGCTCTATCGATTTCGAAACCGGCACGGTATTGTAAACAAGAGACTGTTTGGTGAAGCTCTAAGTGCCGATAAAGATAGTGTTGAACCATTTAGAACACGACTTGACACTCTAATTAAGGAGGAAGGTTTAAAACGCGCTCAATTATATAATGCTGACGAGACCGGTCTGTTTTGGCGTTCGCTACCTGAAAATATGCAAGCTTCTAAGCATGAGGGCACTGTGCCTGGTCGAAAGCTTTGCAAAGAGAGACTTTCGGCCTTATTCTGTGCGAATGCAGATGGAAGCCACCGCCTTAAATCAGTGGTGGTCGGCAAATCACGCCAGCCTCGTGTGCTAAAGCACATAATGGATACCCTACCTGTGCACTATACAAATTCGAAAAATGCTTGGTTCACCCAAGAAATCACAATAGACTGGTTTCAGAAACAATTTGTTCCTGAAGTGCGACGATTCCAAATCGAAGTTCTAAAAATTGCCCCTAATGACATCAAGGCTGTTTTGCTTGTAGACAACGCCCCTTCACATCCAACTATGAAGATGTGTAGCAGTGATGGGAAAATAAAGTGCCTGGCATTGCCTCCCAATACCACCTCGCTTATCCAACCAATGGATCAGGGTACTATTTTGACATGTAAGAGGTTGTATAAGAGGAAGTTTGTCGATGAAGTAATGGTGGTACTAGAGGAACCTGCGGACAAAGAAGAGGACACGCGAGGACTAAGGACATTGCAGAACATCCGCAATTACAACATCAAGTCAGCAATCTTAAACTGGGCTTCTGCTTGGAATGAAGTAAAAACTTCTACGCTTGTCAACTGCTGGAACAAACTTTTTTTTGACAAAGTTGTAGAGTATAATTTCGAGGGTTGTGAGACCAATGATTATCATCAGATACTTTTAGCGGCCGGTGAAACAGAACCCACTGTAGAGGACATTCATGAGTGGTTAGATAGAGAAGATGGAGACCCAGGCTATCAGATCCAGACTGATGAAGATATCGCTTGCGATGTTTTGTCTTCTATCACCACGGGCGAGAATAGTACGGACGAGGAGGAGGAAGAACAACCCTTGTCTAAATCGAAGCTGTCTAATGCTCGTGAAGCTCTGGACGTACTCATTGGAATTATAGACTCTACTTCAGATCCTGAACTGCAGCCATTCTATAGACACTTTAGGACTGCACGTGAAATAATTGTTCGCAAGCAACATCAAAAGTTTTCACAAAAGAAGATTGAGCACTTTTTCAAACGTGTATCTGCTGGGGAAAACAATACAGTGGCAGACCAATCACCATTGCCATCATGCTCCTATAATGCACCAACCGAATTAGACTCTGATTAATGTATACTTTGTGCAGTTTCTATCAGTTTTATTGTTATAGTACCTGTTTCAGTTTTACCTGATATGTATTGATAACCTTGTTGTATTAAAGTTCAGTATAATATTGCTACTGTATAGATAAAATTTGGTGTTAGTTTTAATTCCTAACGTACCTACAACTATAACTATATTTCCTTTCGATAAGTCGGACTTTTCGTAACTCGGACAGATCTTCGCCCCATTTAGTACGAGTTATCGAGCTTTGACTGTACTTTTTTTCAGAAAAAGACAGATGATATTATTTCTTGGGACACTTATACACCAAAGAAATTGAAAAGACCCATTCACTCTAGTTTAAATGTTGGAACTCCGCCAAAAAACCCACTATGTCTCGGAATGCCTGCACAACAAAAACTGCTAGCTTGGTCACACAATATGAAGATGTTGCTCAAACTAAAAAAGAAGTTTTGGAACTTCAATTAATTCTTTTAAAAGCTGAAAGAGATAATTTTGAAGCTAAAAAATTATTCGAAAAAGAGCAACATGAACTCATCATCAAGCAAATGCAAGAAGAGCATGAATGGAAGAAGAGATCGGCACTGCTTGATATACAAATAAAAGAAGCACAACTAGCTGTACTTAAAAAAGTGCGAGATATTTTAAAATTAAAAAAAATTAAATTTAAAATATTATGAAAAGCAAATTCAAATAAAACTTTAAAAACAAGTAACAGTTTATTTCTTTTATTTACAATCTATTTTGAAAATACTGGTTAATTAAAACATTTCTAGAAGCTGCGCCCATGTTCTCTCTAGGTTCAAAGTTTAAATTGGGTATTTGCCCATTTTCAATCATTTGGTTTAAATTATGATCATCCAGCTCTTCTGGTAAAGGTGGAGCTGCTTCATCATTATTAATTATGGCAATATTGTGCAGCACTGAAGCAGCTACTATTATTGTCATATATGTCTCAAGTTTTAGCCTGCAACCATATGCTAATATTGGAAAGCGTCTCTTTAAGACCCCAAAAAGCCTTTCGACACAATTTCTTGTGCGTATGTGACTTTCATTATATAATTGTTCGGCATCCGTAACTGGATTTAATAATGGTGTCATTAAATATGTATTATATGCATATCCGCTATCTCCTAAACAGCAAAAATCGAACTTTAATCATACCTTAAAATAAAAGAATACAATAAAGTACCTAATAAGAAGCAACCTCTGTATCGATTATTTTCAAACTGTTGCTTTATAGCACTGCTATTAAAAATTGTGTTATCGTAACAGCTTCCAGGCCAACGAGCAACGGTATTTAATATTTTTAAATTAGCATCACAAATAAATTGTGCATTTATTGAAAAATAACCTTTCCGGTTTCTAAAAATTTCTGGATCATTTCCACCTGTAATATAATGTGTAAACAAGTACGGTATATTTGAGAGTAAACATTGTATACCTGGTGACATTATCTTAAAATGAGAACAGTCAATTGTTCCAATGACTTTTGGGAATGCAGCAATGTTGAAGAAATCTTGCTGTGTCTTCCGTATATCATTTTCGCTATGTGGCACACATATATAATTTCTAGATAAAGATGCTAATGCTTCTGAAACCCTTACAACAATTCTAGACACTGTTGAAAAATGCATTCCTGCAAAATCAGCAATACTGTCTAAATGCCCTCCTGTTGAATACAATCGTAAGCAAGTTAAAAGTTGATCCATTGGCAAGGCACAGTTGTTTCTAAAATTTTCATAATATACTACTTTGAAATTTATAAGATAAAATATATTAAAATATATACGTGTCTAGTGGAAATTGCAAATTATGTTCAATTTCAGTAAGAACTTGCAGTACAATTTCTTTACTCAAACGAAACCTTTTCCTAAAAGTGCTTGCATCCATAGTTTCAAAATAATGGTTTCGTTGATAAATTTGACGTGGGACACCAAATACTATCAAGTTGAAAGGGAGTAAATCATCTTCATCTGGTTCCACGATATCAAAGTCGCATAACATTCTGTTCATTTCTAACAAACCTCAATATTGTTTACCTATTATCAAATTTCTATTATATAATCCACAGGCAAAAATATTCCAATATATATCAGAACATAAACAAAAAACAATTAAAGAATCATTCAAATAAAGACAACACAAACTAACTTTTCTTTATAAAATCACAACACGTACGGTAGTTGTCATCTGCCAAAATATGACAGGTATTTTCCAGTCGCCGTCGACCAATCGAATTATAGAAAAGTTAATTACAATTTTAATCAATACATATTGTGTGGGTTAAAATTAACTATTAGTTTAACACTTAACTTGTAATTAGACGGACGGTGCAAACATATTTACCATTTAACTCCTGGTTAAATTTTAATTAATACTTAACTACAACCGGTGCAAACGGCCGTAAGAGAAGTTCGTATAAACCATGAAAATCCAAGAACAATAGAAACAAGAGAAAATTATAACGGAGCGAGACAAAAGCTTCATTATTGCTGGGCCAAATGTGACCTGGCAGGGATCCCCAAAATTGTTGTATAAACAAGCTATTCCGGTGCCAAAGAAAAAATACCTACAGCTACAGGAGCTAAAGAAATTCGTTGCTGAAGAACATCAAAATTACTACTTGGAGTTGCCGACCATAGATAACAATAGGAGTTATGATGAATTTGATGTAAGTATCCTAATCATTTTTTGACAAAAACTAAAACTAAAACATTTTTCCTTCGTTGCAGGAACTATAAGGAACAACACTCTTCAGAAAAGAGAAACCTCTTGCTCATAATATATTACATATTATGTTAATGATAACCTGTCATTTTGACAGTTTAATACATATTGTCATGGATTTTCCTTGGACAAGTAAGGAAAATGATTGTACGATTTTGAACTCCGTAATAGGGACATTCTAAAAAATTAACTAGTTCAGTTGTATGTTTATTTATTTCAGACGGGGATCGATATATATATATATATATATATATTATTTTATAAATGAAATAAATTTTATAATGTATGAAATTATGATTAGCCCTCGTATATTTAGGTTGACCAAGGAATTGAACTTGCCGCTTTTTCGGATATTGTATTTGTTAAAATGTGTTGGTTATATATATTTTGATTTTTAGATGGTGGGAATGGATAAGCGGATATGGAAATTTCATTTTGATTTAGAGATATCTTGACTGTTAAAGTGTTTGGTTCATTAAAGGATAAGATAATCAATTTTATTCTTTGTTGTATAAATTCGGGTTGCATTTTGTTTTTGCATTTAGTGTAAGGTGCAAGTTAATTTAAATTCGATTTATGCGAGTGTTTTATGTTTACTTGAAAATTTTGTGAAAAAGATATCTCTCGTGTATTTTATAAAATCACACATAGATCTATGTAAGTTGATAAAAATTATTTTATTTATATATATTTGATATCAGGATTATTTTCATTGTTATAATTTCATGTATTTATTGTAATAATTTATGTTTGAAAGTAGTAAATGGATATTAGCGAAAGTTGTCATGTTTTTTATAAGGGAAGTTTTTTTTTTTAAATAATATTTCGAGAACATTTTGAATTCAAGGTTGGAGTTTCTGTAGTGGGGTTTGACCTTGTTATGCTATTTTTGGCGTATGAGTAAATTTCAACTATCGTGAGTTTTGAAAACTAATTTGTTTTTGATATTTGTTTGAAGGGGTCACAGTAGAGGTTAAACTTGACAGATTTCACTAATATTTATTAGTTTTATGTTTGATCGAGATTCAGAAGAGGTTTTTCTCTGTGTGCGAGTCATTATTCACAAAGAGTGTTTCCTCATTGCTACTGTTTAATGATGCTTTAGCACCCTATACACTTTGTAGAGGGATTTTTTTATTTTTTTTTAATTACATTAATATAAAGGAATTGACTCGTGTTTTATTTGTGTTTATGGTTTTATTCTGGAAAACGACATTAAACCCCTTTCCGTGAGGAACGATTCATGAGATGGCAGTTCGTGGATTCTACTAGACTGAATAGCCGGCGATATAAGCTGTAGTGTGAATAAAAAAATAAATAAGCAATTTCAAAGTAAATTCCACTGCAATATGTCCAAAAACAACAAACAGGCGAGGTCACAGTGGATATTTTCGTTACCCAAAAGGAAGCATATAAAAAAAAAATTTTGTGTATTTGAATTATTTTGTTTTTTTTTTGTGAAAAAATTTTGTTTTGCTCATCATTGCTTTACTTCTTTCCAAAACGATAATAAATCATCTAGTTAAGGCAAATAGATATTTTGCTTTTTTTAGGATGTAATAACACGACACTTTCAAACTTTAAAACTGATTTATCTCAAAACTTGTGACTAAGATCGTTCTTCCCGTGTGCTCTTCATCTAATTTTTATTTGTTCTATTTTTAAATTACTATTCATTCAGATACCTAACTTTATTTCTGATTAATTGTATCGCAATTTCATAACTCTGACGTTTTTCGCTTCACGAAGAAAAACCAGTTGTCCTTCGCATTTTTATTTTCCTTTTGCAGAACGTTCTCTCAAACGTTCCTGTTCAATTTTGATAAACTCTTAAAGTTATTTCGAACAATCGACTATGTATTTCAAAATTTTTCTTATTAATTACTAGTAACGTTTATCAACTTTTTTTTAATTGAAATTTGTTATTTTGTTTGGCTAATTACTTAGTATAATTTATTTCGTACGCAAATCCACATTTTGCGGAAGCTTATTTGTATATTTTTAAAAAAAAAGAAAAACCACAAAAAAACGTTCTAGCGAAAGATCGTTCGATTTTAAGTTATTATTAAAATTATAACAATTTTGTGAACTAAAGAACGAATACGTATTGGTTTTTTAGGGTGTTAGGCCTTCAGCCGCGTTGTAATTTTTTAATCACGATTATTACTTTAATGTTGTCTCCGAGATCTGGAGTCATATCTTACTAAATTTGTGTTCGGCCGTCAGCCGTATGTTTTCTTTGTGGTAACAATTTTGTCTTATCATTTATTTTGTTATACAGGGATCGATCATTCATTTTGTTATACAGGGATTGATCATTAATTTTGTTATACAGGGATTGATCATTAAATGTTGTTATACAGGGATTGATCATTAATTTTGTTATACAGGGATTGATCATTAGTTTTATTGTACCAGGAGTATTCTTAAATTTCAATACAGTGATTACATTTAATTTTGTTATACAAGTACTAGTCTATATTCCTATACAGGGGGGATTGATCATCAATTTTTTTTCCTTTTTTTATATATACAGGATTGTTTCTATCTTTATATACCGGGTAATTAATTAATAAAAATATCTTGTTCTGTTAAAAACGACTTTTTTCGTTATTTTCCTCTTTTCCTCTCTCTTGCACCTCGAGAGTGGGGCGAGTCTCGATCTTGGAACCGGTCCTCTGCCCACGCAACTTGCCTTCTCTTTCGGTCGTTGTTACCGTTACATCAAGTTTCCGGGTTTGCGACGTCCAACGGCATAAATTCGGTGGCGCCCTTTTTTTCCGCCTTATCCGTAGTTTACTTCCCTCTGGGTCTCCCCACCCCCTGAGCTGAGGCAGCCTCAGAAGCCGGGTGGGCCGTTGGACGTTGGCAAGAACGGGCAGGGGCGGCTTTAGTCGATCGAGACTGGGTCTGCTCCGAAGAGCGTTGTTTTTTTTGTGTGATTCTTATATTTAGTTTTTTTTCTTCACTACGATTTATGATCGTAGCAAATGATTCTTCAACAGCATGTTGTACCATTGTCCAACAATTTCGGTGATAGTTTTATCTTCCAGCAGGATAACTGCCGAATTCGCGCAGCAAATTTTACGATTAATTTTCTTCGAGAACAAGAAATCCAAGTGATTGAGTGGCCGGCTATCAGTCCAGACTTGAATCCTATCGAAAATGTTTGGGATCCATTTGAGGCGAAAATCAGGAAGCGCCCTGTTGGACCTCATACTCTTCAGGAGTTAGCCGAAAGTCTTGTAGAAGAATGGCGAAATTTACAATAAGACATGTTAGGACGCTATTTCCACAGCATGTCTCGACGATGCCAAGCTGTAATTAATACTAACGGAGGGCACACACGATATTAAATCTGATAAAATACATTCTGATTTTGGTAGTATTCTTAATTGTTTATTATTATACATTATTATTAAATATTATTAAATTAGAGCATATTTGTTATTTAAATCTTGTTAACTAATGTTGAAAATTTGATATTCCAAAGTCTATAATTATGTCTATCTTTTAATTAAAAATGTAGCAGTATTATATTTGTGTTCCGCTAATTTTGTTGAGCAGTATATTAGCAACATTTCTAAAGTTACAAACGTTATCATTAAAAATGTAGATTAAAATTTGGCTTCCGAAATACTTTTTTTATTTCTAAGATACAAAAACAACTTTTAGGTTAAATACAAATCGCTGTCATTTTTAAAGTCTGTCACAAGATTCTAAAAGCATAAAAATGGGCTCATAAAAGTTGTCCCAGATTTTCATGCAAACAATGACACACTTGTATTCATAAAAAACGTACATCTGATATTTTCTATTATAAATTGATGAACATTAATTTCGTATTGCGTCCATGACAGCTTTCGTAAATGTCATTATTTTGATAGACTTTTTCTAATTGTCAAAATTTATTTAGCAATGCTCACACAAACGTCAGAAACCAGAGCCCGAATTATAAGTGAATTAAAACATTGTTGTTCCATTAGAGTAGTTTCTCAACAATTTAATTTAAATAAGAGTTCAGGTTTTAAAATTAAATGTGTATGGGAGCAAGAAGAAACTTTTGGAAACTTTTGAACGACTTGAACCAGATTTTCTAGATAATACCCAATCTAGAAAATCTGGTTCAAGTCGTTCAAAAGTTTCCAAAATGTTCAAGATAATAACTTATTGACATTCTTGCGTGAGAACCCGTTAAGACTGTGAAAGACACTACTACGCCAACAAATTTTTCAGGTTATCAACCCACAGCTAGTCGTAGAATTAAAAATTTTGAAATTCGCAATTGTGCTGCTGCAAATAAAAATGTTATTACGAATGAAAATAAACACTCACGCTCATTGTTGGCGTTGAATTATGTTAATAAGGAGAATTAATTTTTGGGAAATGTGTTTAGTGATGAAAAGAAAAGGAAAAAGACTCGCTGAAAGATATATTAATGCAATGCAAAGATGTAGACGTTTTTGGTAAATGTGTGGGCATGGTTGAGTTTTTATGGTCTCGGAATTTGTTGGCGGATGTTGAAAGATTTAACCCATTTATTCCCATAGTTGCATTAACGCAACACCAAAAAAAATTTTTTTTCGTACTACGTAATAATTTTGGATGTACTGTCAGTAGCATTGCGTTAATAAATATTTAAATAACATAATAAACATTGTAATCGCATTTTCAATATTGAATAAAAATAAAATAAAACTATGGAATTTTCAAGAAAAAAACTTGTGTATCTAAGTTTAAATTAAGTAACATACAGCTTACTTTTTCATTTATCATTAAGAGGTTTCATATAAAAGATACTTCACGTAACATTATTTTGAAAAAAAATCAATCCCCTTTTTTTCGGAAATATTTCTCAAACGGATTTGAAACATAGCGTTGCGAACGCAACATTGGGACAAATGGTGTAATTCACGGGGATTTATCAAAATAGAAAATTCCCGGTTCTAATTTTTAGTTCTGACAATATTCACAATTGGCGGCGCTGTCTGCAATTCTTTTACCTTCCCCGCAGAAAATGAAGAACGCTTTATTTTTGTGTTGTTTGTTGAACATAACTTTGTAACCTTATTTTTTGCTTTCTTTTCTGTTCAAGACGTTTTGGTTTACACACGTGTCTATTGCTAAAATTATCAATATTTTATTTTGATATATTCCAGAGTTTACTTATTTATTTATTTATTTATTTTATAATTAGATTATATATATTGTATATTTACATATTCCGTTAAATACGTTTGTTTATTGCTTACACTTTTTGTGTTTTTTTTGTTTTTAGTGTTAATTCTCTTATTAATTAAGTGTTGCATTTACTATATTTTTTTCTGTAATTATACATTTTCTAAAATGGGTTATTATTGTTGTGTTCCAAACTGTGTTAATAATAGTAGTAATGCAACTATGCAGTTTTCCTAAAGAACAGGAGGTAGGTTGAAATAGAATTATCTTATAATACGTGTACCAAATGCCTTTTACAGAGATTTATTAAATGGTTAAAAGCTATTAATAGAATGGACATAGAGCACAAGAAAAAAGAAAGCCATAAAGTCTGCGAACACCACTTTAGTAATAAGATGAAATTCAGAGCTTACCGTAACCGAACAAACTTGAAAGCAAATGCTATTCCAGACTTACATATAATATTTCGGAAGAATATGACTTATTTAAATATTGTTCTCAAATTTACTATATACAAATATCTTTAGATGATGATGATGTACAGGGGCTGGGTAACATTGATGCTTCTACAACCGAAGACACTGCAGTTCCTTCAACTAGTAGTTTGAATATAGAAAGGGGTAGTTATACATAATTTTAAAGTGTCTTATGCCCGTTTGCACGGTCGTTTAAAAATCTTTAGTTAGTTAAGCCACGGAATTAAATTGGCAATCGAAAAATCACTAGACAATTTAGGATTTTTATTAGGAAATGTAAGTTTTATATTGTTGGTTGTCCAAATCAGAAGTTTACAAATACGATTTGGCGCGTATTTATAACGTTAACCGTTTTCAGTGCGTTTCTTCTGCCTTCCATCATATAGCTGCAAAATATAAATAATATTTGTGTATTATATTCTACATAATAATTTCTATTTGATAGTAAGTATATATAAAGCCATTCTTGTATGTATATATTATATCACGGCATGTATAAATAATTTTATATAAGGAATATGGAAGCACGTAAGCGATGCCAAAATTTTACTCCCGAAGAGAAACTGTCGCTTCTAACGTTGGTTAATGACTACAAGGGAGTAATAGAATGTAAAAGAAGTAATGCAGTCACTTGGAAAGAGAAGGAATGTGCTTGGGACGAAATCACAAAGCGATTTAATGCTAGCAGTATCCAGCTTTTTAAAAGAAGTAAGGACAATCTTAAAAAATTCTATGAGAACAAGAAAAAAGAAACTAAAAAATTAGCAGTTACCGAGAGGTTGAATACCGTAAAAACTGGTGGTGGACTCTCAACCAGCAAAATCAGCGATCCCACATTTGACCTCACAATGTCGATATTAAACCAGAAAGGTGTGAATGGTCTTCCCAGTGTGTTAGACTGTGATGAGGTCGAAACCACATGTAGTCAAATATTTAAAATTTGAATTTAATAATAAATTTCATTAATAAAAATAAATCTGCATTCTATTGTTTTTAATGATGTTATGCCAATGAGAAATCACCTCACATTCCCAAGTGCAAAGGGAACATGAATTACGGGAGTAATAACAAATAGATATTAACCCGTACTTTTATTTTGATATTTAAATACTAATTATGAAATGAGGAACCTCTTACTTTTATAAGGCCATATTTATAGTTGGAGCTTAAGGTCCTGGTCTTGAGGGGCTTATCTTAAGACGCTGTCCGCGCAACATTTTCGTTTTATAGTTGGATCTTAAGATCCGGCAACTGCCCAAGACTGCCAAGACACAATTCATAACACATAACCTTTCTTAATTTGCAATTTTGGATTTGTGTGTTAGTAAATAATGGGTATGGATTTATACCAAGAATTTGAACACGAGGAGTTTCGGAAATCGATTTGTTTGACGCGGCCATCGATTTATTCAAGGGAAAAGCATTGTTGTGGTTTAGATCGTGCCGTAGTCGTGTTAGTAATTGGGAAGAATTATCCGATCTTTTGCGTAAACATTATGAGCCTCCGGATTATCAAGCAAGATTATTTCAAGATATTTTGTCACGGACGCAAGATCCTTGCGAGTCATTTATCGATTATTTTTCTTGTATGTTAGCAATGTTTAAGCGCTATGGGGACACATCGGAAGATGTTCAATTAGGTATTATTTCACGCAATTTATCACCTTTTTATATTATGCAATTGCCAACGGTGTCTACTTTAGCAGAATTAGAGGATGAGTGTTTGAAACTTGAGAAGAAGAAGTTTCGAGCAGACAATTTCCATCCACCCTCACGCAGGCGTGGCAATGCACATGTAGAACCTGATTTTGCTTATGTTTCAACATCAGGTACCGAGCGTAGTTATAATAGACCTTCAGTCAATGGTGTGAGGACTCCTTCTGAGAATCCTTCACGAAGGCTGCGTTGTTACAATTGTGATAGGGAGGGACATGGTTTTAATGAATGTAGGTCGCCTCGGAAAAAATTCTGTTTCAAATGCGGTCATCCTGGGGTCACCGTTAGAGATTGTCCTGCGTGTACAAAAAACCGGCAGCCGGAGAGACATTAAGTCAGCATGTCTCTCCAGATTCAGTTAAATCGACAGCAATTAATATGCAAAATTCCAACCAAGATTGTCATATGTCCAATACAAGCAAAATTTTCTTAGATTATGTTATTTCACGCGTTTCGGGCGATCAACGTCCATTTTTAGAAGTTCAAATTATGGGTCATTCTATGATAGGTTTATTGGATTCTGGAGCTTCACGAACTTTGGTGGGCTCTCGTGGCTATCAATTTTTGAATAATTTGGGTCTTGTTATAGTACCACAAAAGGTGGAATGTACAGTGGCCAATGGTCACGTGTGTCTAAGTGCAGGTTATGTGTCAGTTCCTTTTTGCCTTGAGGGCAAAGTTCGTTTTGTAGATGTTTTAGTTTTGCCTGACTTACCACATACATTAATTTTGGGTGTAGATTTTTGGATGACCATGAATATAATACCGGATTTAAGACAGAATATTTGGCGTTTTAGTAGTGACGACCCTATCATAGAAATTAAGAGTATTTCAAGCGCAACAAGGTTAAATTTAGAACAGAAACTTATTCTAGACGAATTAGTAGCAAGTAGAAAACTTCTTATGAATAAACCTTTAGGCAAAACACACCTTGTGTCACACGAGATTCATTTGTTACCTAGTACAAAACCAATTAAGCAGAGATATTATCCAGCTTCTCCTATCAAACAACAAGTCATTGATGAGGAAATAAAGAAAATGTTAGATCAAGGAATTATTGAGCCAAGCAAAAGTGCTTGGGCATCTCCTGTTTGTTTGGTTCAAAAGAAAGACCTCACTTATAGATTTTGTATCGATTATAGAAAATTGAATGCTGTCACACAAAAAGATTCGTATCCTCTTCCGTATATTAATTCAATTTTAGATCAACTAAGAGATGCCAAATATCTTAGTTCAGTGGATCTCAAAAGTGCATATTGGCAAGTCCCTATGGCGGAAGATTCACGTGACTATACCACCTTCTGTGTAAAGGGAGGACTTTATCGTTTTATCAGGCTTCCGTACGGCCTTAGTAATAGTCCTGCCACTTGGCAGCGATTGATAGATTCTGTGCTAGGGGCAGATCTGCAGCCCTCTGTTTTGGTTTATCTAGACGATATAGTAATTATTTCCAGCACTTTCGAATCTCATATAGATACTTTAATTGAAGTTTTTAATCGTTTACATAATGCTGGACTTACAGTGAATTTTGAAAAGAGTCAATTTTGCCGCCCACAGTTAAAATATTTGGGGTATGTAGTAGATGAATTAGGATTGCGGCCGGATCCTGGTAAAATCGAAGCCATTTTAAATATATCTCCACCAAAAAATGTCAAAGAAGTCCGCAGATTTATTGGTACTGCCTCGTGGTACAGGCGCTTTGTACCACATTTTTCCTCTATTGTCGCACCTTTGACTAATCTTACGCGAAAGAAAACTTCTTGGTCTTGGACCAGCGAATGCGAGAAAGCCTTCAAACAACTAAAAGAATATCTTGGCATCGTCTCCTTTGTTGACTTGTCCCGATTTTTCGAAAACTTTTATTTTACAGACCGACGCTTCGGCGTATGGTGTGGGCGCTGTACTCACACAGCAATACGAGGACGGCGAACGCGTAATTTGTTATATGTCACGAACGTTAACAGCACAAGAAAGAAAATATAGCGCTACTGAAAGAGAATGTCTTGCTGTTATTTGGGGAGTAGAACATATCCGACACTATATTGAGGGTTATCATTTCAAAATAATCACAGACTGCCATTCCTTATTATGGCTACACAATTTAAAGGTCCCTCATGGTCGATTGGCCAGGTGGTCGTTGCGTCTACAGCCTTATGACTTTGAGATAATTCATCGAAAAGGTTCAGAACATGCAGTGCCTGATTTCTTGTCGCGTTCAGTCAATATTAGTACAGATTCCGTAAAAATTCAGAATGTTAATATTAAAAACGCTATGCCCCCTAAAGATAAATGGTATTTGAGAATGATACAGGACGTTCAGGCTGCTCCAAAACGATATCCGCTGTGGCGCGTAGAAAATGGCAAATTGTTTAAATTCGTTAAATCACGTTATTTTAATTCACTTTGTTCAGCACAAGAATGGAAACTTGTGCCACCTAGGGAAAATCGCCAACCTATTATCGAATCTTGCCACGATGATCCGACTTGCGGACACCCTGGAATTTCCAAAACTATTTCTCGTGTGACTCAAACTTATTATTGGCCAAAATTGGCTTGCGATATTACCAGATATGTAAGGCATTGTAAAATTTGCATTGGTATTAAGTCCGAAAATAAGCCCCCTTCAGGGCATTTGAAAAGTAAAGCTCCTACTGCTACTAAACCATGGGAGATTATCTCCGCAGATCTTATGGGCCCTCTGCCAGGTTCCTCTAAAGGATATTCATACATTTTAGCTGTTTGTGATATATTCAGTAAGGCTGTATTAGTTTTTCCACTGCGCACTGCAACAAGCGCAAGTGTAACGAAATTAATAGAGGAACAAGTAATTCTTTTGTTTGGTGCTCCCGCACAGTTAATTGTAGACAATGGCGTGCAGTTTAAAAGCAGAATGTTTCAGAAAATGGCTACTAATTACAATATTAAAATCGCTTATACTGCATTGTATCATGGACAAGCTAATCCCACCGAAAGAGTTAATCGCGTTATCAAAACAATGCTAACCGCTTATGTCACTAAAAATCATAGGACGTGGGATCAATATTTAGCGAAAATAGGTTATGCCATTCGCTCTGCGGAACATGATGTCACTAAAGCAACACCTAATTTCATTAATTTTGGCAGAGAAGTAACTTTAAACGGAAATACAGATACTTTTATTCCATCACAATCAAACACCCCGATATTGGACATAGACAATCGTAAATTAGCCTTTGCCGCGCTGTACAAAGATGTACAAGAACGAATTAAGAAAGCACATGTACAAAGTGCTCACAAGTACAATCTCCGGCGTAGGCCCGTTAAATTTAGTTTGCCTCAAAAAGTCTGGCGTAAAAATAAAGTTCTATCAGATGCAACAAAGCATTTCGCCGCCAAACTGGCTCCAAAATATCTTGGACCATTTGAAATTACTCGTATAGTGTCTCTTTGGACCTACGAAGTCACAGACGATTTCGGCAGGTCATCTATTTGGCATATTCAAGACTTAAAGGCACATCCACCAGAATAAAATATCTTTTCCTACCGGACTGTCCTTTTAAATTTAAAATTTCAGTAGCTACGAACCGGTGTTTGCTTGCATTATGGGAACAAGCCCATTATATTTTGGTAGCCCCTTAGAACACAGGATATATCAGAAATAACACCTCAAAATTTCTTTAGGGCCTCTCAATTAATTTTTATTTCGCCAACCAATTTGTTTTATTTCAATAGTTTTGCACTCCGTCGTTCGATCTATTAACGTTCAAAAAAAAAAAACGTGAAAACGTTCCCGTAGATGGGATATCTAGAACAAACAATAGATCATATAACTGTAATACAGTTTTTTTTGAGTGTGTTTGGAGTATGTGGCTCCCTGTGTGTATTAATACTGTATATAGTCCCACTTTTGTGGAATTTAAAGACGACTTAGGAGCTCAAACTATTGAATTTGTGTTGGTCTAAACACCTACCGTTCTCTTTTCACTAATAGAGAGCTGTTAATGGGCATCCCTGCGTGTAATGTGAACAATTTAATTTCGAATTGACGCCTTTCTATTAAATATTAATTTTCTTATGTCACTTCTGATGTTATGTAATGAGTTATATCAGGTTTGTTGGCCTGTTGGTTGGGCTACTCAGAATACTCCAACAGTATAATCGGCTTGAAGTAAAAGTCTTCTAAACGAAGCAAATATTGCACACCTATATCCTAATGCAATTCTTTAAAATTAATCCTGATGTTACTATTATGGGAAAATCACATATCATTTTTAAATTTCAAATACCTACTAATGTGAGTAATTTGTACCTTTCTTTTTAAATTTTAAAAAATTAGTGCAGTGGTGCTTTAAAGTTTTCATTAACTGTTATTCGTTTTAATCTCAATTCAATTTACCTGGGAATATTTTATTCAATTTTAATATTTCAAAATACTTCTCAGCAAGTTTGACTTCTTGTCATGGGGCCTACTGCCGTTCAGTGAGATGTTCTATATGAGCATAACCGTTGTGGTGGGATTTTGTGAACTAAAAGTAAGTCCGAAAACTATTGTGTCGTTTCTCTTTGTCTTGGGAGCATCATCGACAAATAGTACTGCTAAATGCAGGATTAATAACATGAATAGGGAAGATCGACTTGTTGAGATGGCTTTAATTAAACATCAGTCACCGCTTTTCCAGTGGCATTATTATTAAGGGCTCACATTAGAATTCAATAATTATTTTCTGTTTTTAGTAAAACATTTTTTACAATTTTTATTTGGCTCTTTAGTGACTAGTTACACAAATATCAGAAGTGAAAATTTTCCAACATTAATAGGGTGTCAAAATTTCTCCGTTCGAATTCATATGTTTTATTCGGTGTGATGCAACGCCTTATCATACCCACCTATTTCGACTTTTTCCCTATTGTGACATTTATTCTCGACACTTGTCGAATTTTTAGTTTTAGTTTTGAGTTTTTGAATTTTGGTTTCTATGTTTAAGTTTTGAGTTTTGGGTTTCGCTGTCACCTGTGTTTTTGTGTAAAGTTTATTGTATTAGTCAAAAGTGTGTTTGTTGTCATGATAGTATGACGTTTTTGGTTTGTCATTTAAGATGACAGTTTTGTTGTGGAGGAGTTGACGTAGTCCGTCCCCTCTGTTTAGTTGTTGGTATGCCACCTGCTTGACATATTGTGTGTGTGTGTGTAGCATAGCTACTGGCTCAGGTGACAGTATGAATGAGATATTGTTGGTATTATTATGGTAAAACTTTCGGCTCCCTATCCCCTCAAATTTGGAATGTAACCAGCGAGGTTCGTGTTACTTAGTTTATAAGGAGTTTTACGTGAGCGATGGATTGTTTTATAATGTATGTACTTTCCTTTTTTTTTCTTTCCCTTTCAAAATTTCCTTAATATTTTCGGTTTCATTATACAGGGAAAGGCGTGTAAATTTCACCTTCTATTTGTATGATATGTATTTCTTGCGTATTGGGTGTATGTTCCGGTGTATAGGTTCAGGACCGGCTTAAAAACCGCTGGGATCCTATTTCATTTAAATTTCACAAGTTTCAATTTCTTTTCTGGTTAAGGACTATGGTCTTATCAGAAAGGCCTTGAAGTGCCTTTCTTGCGATAGTAGAGGGGGGATTTGTAACGCCTAAACGGCGCTAGTACACGAACGCAATCAAATTTCACTCATTTACACATTTATTAACTATTTGGAATTAAGAGTTCCATTATTTTGGCCTCCCCTGTTTAATAATTTCACTTATAATACGGAATATATCAATTCTAATTACATATTCACTTTCAATACATTTGCTGCTACCCAAAGTAAATTATAATAATAATTACAACAATGCTAATTACATATTTAATTTCCGTACATTTGCTAATGTCAAAGATATTATTATTTTCATCTCCTTTATTTAAAGATTTTAGTTTCCCACGTTCTGGAAATGAAATACGACATGTTATTCTTCTCGCTGTAACACGTGCATTCGCCACCTGCAGTACATAAAAAAGTCTCTATATTTGTTTTTCCCACGGCACAAACACTGCTTGGTAAATTTTGCTATTCTCCCCATTCTTTCTCAGTGCTTATGTCATCTCCCATATTATTGGGCTAGACGTTCGATGCATTAAGATGATTGGCGGAACGCCCGCAGCACAGAGCGAAGGGGAAGATCGATATAAATGCCCTACTCAGGGGAAAAAAGATGATTATTAGTTTTGCAATGAGTCTTAACAGCGGTCTTAACATTAGCATTAGTCTCAGCGATTTTTAGTTCACTTACCAGTGAAGACCTGAGTCTAATGAAAAGCTAGTCCGCAACCTCTCGACGAGAGAACAAATGATAACACCGCCTTCACGGTAGCATACGGAAGAATGTTACAATAATACGACGAGTTGTTTTTGTTTTATGTATATTCCTTGATGCAGCCAAAAAAGGCGATCAAGAAGCGTGTGGCCGTAGTGTAAAGTGCGACCGGTCTTCGGAAAGGTGTCATCACTCGTAGGAAAAGTGATTTAGTTACTGGAGGATGAAGTAGACCCATCCAGACAAGGTTATGTTCATTCGTGAACCTACGATCATTATTGAAGCGGCACGGCCGGGCGTCGTGACGCCAACTTCGACGATGACGCCTTCATCGTCGGATTTAAGTTTTTCTTGTTAATTTTTATTAAGCAGTATAGCCACAATCTTTCCTTTACTATTAACACTGTCACACTTCGTGACGACGTAATGTAATCATCAACTTCACCCATGTTCTCATAAATATTTTCTTTTTGCTCGTGTGTACCGACGCGAAGTATTAGACCGACTTGTTATTCTTCTCGCTGTAACACCTGCATTGGCCAGCCTCTTATTTTGTAAAACGTATTGTTAACACGGGTCGAAGTATTAATTTGTTGTAAACCATGTATTTGAGCTGTACATCTATTTCACTAATGTATTTCCTGTGTATGTGGCGCTAAGCGTATGTCTTTTTGTATCTCAAGCGAAAGTTCGACTATGAGCCTGTCTTAAATTTTGCCCACGAATATATGTAATTTAATCTTAGATGTTATAGTGTTGGGTTTTATTATGTCAGTATTGTTGACTTGTGTAATATGTATGTATATTTTTGTTTTGTTTATGTAGTGTACTATGTTTATTATGTGCAAAAAGGCTAGCGAGGACAATAAAGCGTTTGTCTTGTTATTAGAAACAAATTTGCATTTTTATCACCCGACCGCTTACGAGTATTTCTTTCTCTATTTGTCTTGATATTCAATCAGCTGTTCTGGACCGCGGCAGAGGCAGCATCAATTTCAACCACTGGGACACTAAGCCGGGGTTGGCGCCTTATAAATCTTTCAGTGCCCCAAAGTAAACATCAGTAGAGGGGGGGGGGGAGGGGGAGGGAGAGGGAGAATACAGGTAGGACACAGGTACTTAAGCGTCTAAGAGAGAGAACGACCCAATATTTACTGAGCTATCTAGCCGGGTTGCTACTTGTTGATTGCCTTACTTGACACATAAACATTCGAATCAAAATAGGCAGTCAGCAGTCACAAGACATGATTTAAACTTTCCTCACTCCTGCTCTTCACGAATTTGAAGGACACACTCAGGACACCTGGTTCCAACAGGACGGAGCCACCTGCCACACTTCCAATCTTTCTTTGCCTGTCGTTCAGGGGCTTTTTCCGGGAAGACTGATTTCTCAAAGAGGGGATATTGAGTGGCCCCCCCGAAGCCCTGACTTGAGTCCCTGTGATTTTTTTTATGGGGTTATCTCAAAAGTAGAGTGTACAGCAACCGCCCTGCCACTCTGGAGGAACTAAAGAACAATATTCGACAAGAAATCGAAGGCATAACTGCAGACACTTGCCGCCGCGTTATGGAAAATTGGAGAGGTCGTCTTCAAGAGTGTCTGGACACAAATGGGGCACATTTAGATAACGTAATTTTTAAAAAATAAATTTCCCGTTATTTTTGGAAGCCTTAAAAATAAATTTGTTCAAGTAGATCAATTTGTATTGTTTTTAATTCTATTCAAAAAGTTAATATCTTTATGGACCACTTGTATATGCTAGGAATACAATTAAATAATACAAAGGTATTTTTAATAATATAAAATATTATTAAAAACCTGGTGTGAAGAACACCATATTATAGGTATATTATTAAAAATACCTTTGTATTATACAAAACTGGTGGGGTTTACCTACTCATGTATGTTTCAATTATTCTGATACAATACAATTAAAACAAAAAATATTGTTAAGGAATTGTATTTGGTCTTCTATTTACAAAGTATTTTCACAGGAGAATATATAAACACTCATTTGTTTTACCTTTGTCTAATCTTGTTCATAATGGAACAATCAAATTGTAGGTTTTACCCTCAATAAATTTGAAAGTTTGCATTAATTATGTATATCTAATTATGAATGGAATTGAATTAGAAAAGATATATTATGATAGCTTGTTCATCAGGGATAGTGAAAACAAACATTGAGTTTAGTAATGGATCAGTCTGTATACATACTAATAATAATAATTAAATCAAATATAACATGCCATAATTAAGAAGTGTTTTCCTATAACTAAATCAAAATTATAACCATTGGATTTAACAAATATCACTTATATAAATGAACTTTCAAGAAATTTTTTATAATTATACCATATTACGAAAGTAAGCATTTATGAATTGCCTTCGCAATTCACCAATCTCTCCTTGTCCTACTGGTACATAAGGTATTTGGCCATTTTCGATTAAGATGTCGAGTGCATGTTGCTCAATGTTATTTGGAAGAGGTGGAACATTTATCTCGCCCATTTCCCTAGTGAAATTGTGCAGAACTGCAGTTGCAACTATTACAGCTTGAACAGTCTCTATTTTCAAACGACATCCATAGGCAAGAACTGGAAAGCGTCGCTTTAGTACACCAAAACACCTTTCAATGGCATTTCTTGTTCTGATATGTGACTCATTATAGAGATGTTCTTCTGGATATATCGGATTTAATAGTGGTGTAAACAAATATTTTCTATTTGGATAACCACTATCGCCTGTTACCACCCCTATTACAGCTTGAACAGTCTCTATTTTCAAACGACATCCATAGGCAAGAACTGGAAAGCGTCGCTTTAGTACACCAAAACACCTTTCTATGGCATTTCTTGTTCTGATATGTGACTCATTATAGAGATGTTCTTCTGGATATATCGGATTTAATAGTGGTGTAAACAAATATTTTCTATTTGGATAACCACTATTGCCTGTAAATTGATGTTATCTTACTTCACATTTTTTTTAGAAAAAAGGAAAAATATACCTAACAAAATGGATTGAGGATATTGATCTTCCACAAATTGTACGTGTAGTCTACTATTGTTATATATTGTTGAATCATGGGTGGACCCAGGCCATCGTGCAACAACATTCATGATTTGCAGATTTGAATTACACACCATTTGGACATTCAAAGAGAAATACGATTTGCGATTCCTATATAATTCGGCATCATTTCCACCTTCACAGCAATAGTAATCTATACAATACTACAAAACCATAATTTATTGAATATACCTGGAGAGTCTATTTTTATATGGGTGCAATCAATGGCCCCAATAACTGGTGGAAACGATGCTATATCATAAAAATTTCTTTTACATGACATTACAGCATCTTCTGTAGTAGGGAATTTAACAAATCTTCTACATAATGCTGCAATTACTCTAGATACACGACAGATAATTCTAGATACAGTTGATACATGCATCCCAGAAAAATCTGCAATTGCTTGTAGATGTCCACCTGTTGAATAAAAACGCAAGCACACTAAGAGTTGATTCACAGGTGCTACACAGTGATTGCTAAAAATACAAAACAACTAATATAATGAATAAATGTCTACCTATATTATATATACTTACGTATCGAAAGCGTACTCTAATTCATTTTCAATTAATTCTAGAAATCTTAACGTACAATTTCTAGACAATCGGAATCGGCGTATAAAATTCGCATCGTCGTAATTTTCGAAATGATTAATGCGGACATTTACCTGGCGAGGTAAACCAAACTCCAAAAATTCAAGAATGTCCAATTCATCATCATCATCGAATGGAACGTCCATTACTTCATCCATTTGCCTTACTAAATCCATATTCTCCTTAAGAATAATTTTACAAAATTAGTGAACGGAACTATTTATATTAGGTTAAAAGGAATTTAAAAATGTCAATAACAGCCGCTAGAATCTGTGACGCACGCACACATCTCCAGTTTAGGAGTTAAGCCGTACAATATCTACCACTCAAATTTCCATGCGTTAAGGGTAAGTTTAAGCGCCGCTTTTATACAGAAGTGGTACGGTGCAAAGAGTTTCAGATTTTAAGAGTCGCTTATCTTTTAAGTGTAACCGGTGCAAACGGGCCTTATTGATATTTCATGAATTTTTCAATTGGCTTTTTGTGCCTGCACATCATAGTGGATACCATGTTAATACTGTACCTTCTTTCAGACCAATATAAGGAAATTGAAAGAGAGTCGAAGAAAAGGAAGAGAGAGTTATCTTCTCGAGCAGGGAAAAAAAAAGGAAAATAGCATAGCAAAAGGTAACATTTAAAGATATCGATAAAAATTAATTTTAGGTCTCAGTAGAAAAGTTAACTTTGCTAAATTAGTTAATTTACGAAAAGCACTTCTAACACCCAAAAAGAAGAAACTTATAAATGTTGCAAAAGGCCTACTCAAAACTGCTTGGCAGCTAAACAGAGAAAATAAATCAAACAAGGAAAGATTAAAGGAAGCATATAAATATTCTGTCTCGAAAGAATTTATGAGTTCTAGATTAAACAACGAAGCTATGAATTTTTTTTGGGGGCCAATTGAATTTACAAAAGAAGAAGCCTGAGGGTCGCAGATTTAGTACAAATGATAAAATACTTGCCCTTTCTTTTTTAAAACAAAGCCCTAAGGGATACAAATTACTTAAGAAAGTATTTGCGATGCCTTCGCGCAAAACATTGTTGAGTGTTTTAAAAACAGTTACATTCAAAAGTGGCATTAATAGAAATATACTAATCACCTTAAGACAGAGTCACGGCTGTAAACGTGAATAGGCATACATTAAACACTGTTTTAATGTGTGGCTAGCCCGTAGAGGACTCTGTTGTAGTGTTTTGAGAGACAAAAAATGATATGTTGGTATCAGAGATGTTGGTAATATTCCTAAATATTCCAAAGCAAAAGGTGGCAATAAAGAAAAAACTATTTTATGCGACGGTTTCGCCATTTTGTATGTTTGTGTATCATCCCATTTTCCTGTCGGCCTTCTATCAGATAGGTTTGCTTATAATATATTGAGTTGTTTTATAATTTATTGAATTTTTAAGTATTAAAATATGTATTAACATATCTACAATTATTATTACAAGTATATGTATTAATTTGAGGTAAGTTTTATTTACGTAGTTGTGTACTATATGCATTATAATTTGTTTTTATGTATTAGTAATGGGGAGGATAATATTGTGTTCCGTACCAGGTTGCAAGGACATGAACTCAACCCGACATCGTTTTCCTTTTCCGACAAACCAAATGGATAAGTACATGTCATGGATAAGAGCAGTAGGCAATATAAAATTAGTCAGGTTAGATCCTATGACAGTTTATAATACACATCGAATATGCCAAAGACATTTTCCAAAAACCAATTTGACATGGAATGGTCGTTTAACTCGAGGTGCAATGCCTGAGCTGTATTTACCCATATCAGAAGGTACAGTACATATATCTATGTATATATCAAGTGTTCATTTGAAAATTCAATCTAGTAGCATGTGATTGATTTACTGAGAACATTTTGAAGTATGTCGTAAATTAAAATTTACTACTTAACCTACGAAGTCGTATATTTTGACAGTTTCATACATACAAATAAATAACAAATAATAGGTATTTATTGAAAACTATAACGAATGTTGAAAATGTCCTTCAAGATCAATGCACTTTAAAATCCTCCGTTCAAAATTTCTGATGATATTCTGCGACATTACTGGATTGTTATTAAATTCCACGATTATTTTATGTACTAACTGATATTTGTGGTGGACATTTTCCAATGTCATTTGGAATTACGTTTACAGACCAACATACACATACTAATATATTTGCGTCTTATTCTATCAAAATTTCAAAGTAACCTAGATTGACTTCTCAAATGAACACCCGATATATATACATATATATATATATATATATATATATATATATATATATATATATATATATATAGTATTTACACCTCAACCACGATCAGTAAGGACAGAGACACAGCGATGAGGGAGGGGTTACGATGAGATGGATATAACACGTGTCCGTAAATGTTTGAAGCTGACGTCTGTCAAAATGTATGCGTTTTTCGTCCTTAAAGTTCACCTTCCTGAGAATTTCTGTTGGTTTATTCCTATATGGTCATAGTCGCACGTGTGTATTTTTCGTTGGGTTTTATTATATATAGTTTTTCTGTTCAAATTTCATCTGCGTATTAGTTTTTCCTTGTATTAACAATCAGTTATTGGTTTTCATAACTACTAAAATAAGTTGGTAAAATTGCGTAAGTAACATTCGATATTAAATTCCAGCGAGGTGATGTTTAAATTTGTGTTTAAGATTTTATTAACGATATTGCCATGGTCTTTACGGCGGAGCAAAACGCTTTCATTTTAATGGCCCATTTTCGGAGTGCACACACAATCCTGAGGGAAGCTGGACTTATTCTGTAGAATCATGCATAGCGCAGTTTAATGAAGCGTTTCCTGATGCAAATATTCCGTATGATGTCTTTGTTCAACATAAGCGAAGAGTTTTGGATCGCTTTGAAACAAAGCATTGTATTTGTACGGGAAACTCAACTGGAAGACCTTCGCTTCTTACTCAAGCGGTTGTTGATGATATTCAGCAACGTATTGAAGATAGTCCCAAAAAGTCATTGCGAAAGTTTTCAGCACAGACAGGTAATAATATAAAAATGTACTGAGAAATAGGTTTAACTTCATTCTTTCTAGGATTAAGCAAAACATCTTGCTCAAAAGCTTTAAAGAAGAGCCTCCATATGCATCCATATAAGGTTTCCGTAGTCCATCGATTATATCCCATTGACTTTAAATCAAGAATAACTTATTGTAATTGGTTTAATGAAAACATAAACAATAATGAAGTATTAGATCTAACCTTTTTTTACGGATGAAGCTTGGTTTCAATTATCCGGTTATGTAAATTCTCAAAATTATAGAACATGGGCACCAGAAAACCCACATACCTTTATTGAAAATGAATTACACCCTATAAAAGTTGGCATTTAGCAATATCACGTCGTAGAATAATAGGACCGATATTTTTCCATGATACGATCAATGCTGCACGTTATAGAGATATATTACAACAATTTGTGGACAAACTCCATGATGATGACTTGGAAAGAGGGTTTTTTCAGCAAGATACTGCTCCAGCCCATACTGCGCAAGCGACATTGACCTTTTTAAGAGAATTCTATGACGATCGTCTTATTAGCCAAGGTAGATGGCCACCAAGGTCACCAGACTTGGCCCCTCCAGATTATTTTATGTTCGGAAAGATTAAAGATAATATTTATAAAAATAGGTTACATAATTTAGATGAATTAATGCAAGCAATTGAAAACGAGATTCAAGTGATTACACAACAACTTCAAAATGTTTTCGAAAATATGAAACGAAGAGTTAATTTATGTCTGCAGCAGCAAGGTCAACATTTCCAACATTTTTTGTAATTGCAAAAATTACTAATAAAGAATGTTTGTATTTTTGTCATTCTAATGAATTTATAGTTATGATTTTACAATTATTTTTTTAAATAATGTTAATTAGCAAAAAACTTTTCCAAAAGTAAGCATATTGTACCTTGATTTTAAGAAACAATTTCAATCATTATGCTAAAAGTAAGTACCGCGTGGGGCGCTAATGTTAATTAGCGATCGCAATCAAATGTAGTGTTGCAAACTTAACCAAAATTTGACAGTAGCT